>JABFPB010003229.1:0-17635 GCA_022817645.1 Ceratoteleas bidentatus
AAAACGGTGTAGCAAACAGTATATATCCTTTATTTGCTTAAATTTTATATAAATCATAAATCATAAAAAAATTTATATAAATCATAAATCATAAAAAAATTTATATAAATCATAAATCATAAAAAAATTACTTAAAATTAATGTATGCTTGAAACCAGGCTGTGAAAAAATCTTAAATAATTTGCGAATTCTTGCAGTGGCCTGACGAATATATTTTCGCAGTTTTGCAGCAGTGTCATTATTTTCAAATAAGGGTAGAGCACCCTTAACAATTGCCAGTCGTTGTTTAAATTAATTTTCCCGTCGCGCGGAGTCCCGCGGAGTTGCGGATTAAAATACAAATTAATGCGAGCGTTCGATTCCTTTTTTGCGTTTTGGATGATACCGGTGTTTATGCGAAAGCGAATGATTAAGGCAAACCTTGGCAATGCTGAACTCGGTGTCCCACATTTTGTGAATAAATCAGTTTTGCAAATGTTGCTATTTTTTGGATTATTGCAAGTGGGTCTGCAATCGTAACTGGTGCAGCGTGGCAAAGGAGTAGAACTTGCAACACGTAATCGAGCAGCCGGTGCCGGCTGGCGAATGCACACCGCGATCCGTAACTGGATCAACTTCGCGCCCCCGACACCCGACGCTAGGCCGTGTGTGTTAATGAAAATACGACGCGCCGTGCAATCTGGCGTTTGCGAATTCGCGTTAAACATTCGCCCGCACTTGTATTACGACGTGGTAAAATATTACGCGATATCGCGATCACGTAATCATGATTCAAAGTGTCAAACGGGCGCTGTTTTGTTAATTGCCTTTTGCCAGCCACGTGGTGAGTTACGAAATAACGGGCAGGCTTGAATTACGGCTGCAGTGATTGTTTTATTTATGAGTTGGACTATTTTAGGGGGACATTGAGTATTTTTTTGTGATCTTGAAATATCGGGATGAATCAGAAGTAAAACTGCATATTAAAATGTTTTTGATGATATCTTTTGTTAGAAGTATTTAAAATGTACAGTTTTTAAGGAAAAATCATCTCATTTGCACAAAAAATGTAATACGTAGAATGGTTATAATTTTGTGTTAATAATTATTGTTCTTATACGTTTTTTACAAATGTAGTAATTATTCTATTAATGATATCTATTTGTGATGTTATTTTGGTATGGATAATATACTCAGTTTGTATCACTGAGGGGCGTAACGTATTTGTTAGTCGAGGATGAAATGGATTTGTTAAATAACAATTCTGTAATTAATGCCAGGTCCTTTGTATTACGCAAGGAATTTATATAATTACATTTCTGCTTTTTGCATACCGTGATAGTCATTCAAAATTGCAATAATCGACAATATTCCGTCTAATTTTATTACCAAAATCGATACTTTGTTACTTTTATGCAAAACTCGTGAAACCCAGCGTGCTTGCAGTAAAAATTGTTCATTTGAATTTGCAGGTATAACAATTCACGTCAAATGGGAAAAACGTGCTCCGTTAAATGTGTAACGTCCGGCACAATAACATTGATATGTCGTTGTGCTGTTTTATTACGCGAATCTCTTTCAAAGACTACTTTTTTAGTGGAAATAAAACGCGTTCATTCCCTCCACTTATCCTTCAGCTAATTTCGAAAAACCATTTTCCATTCCAATTGTTTTAACAATTTCTCATACACTTTACGATCATAAAACCACGCAAAATCCGCTTTATAAAAAAGCATTGAAATCATATTTCCATTCTTATTTTAGTACTATTTTTCGCAAAGCTGAAACCCGAAAACCCAGATAAAGTTGCTCCTCAGCGATTCTTTCGCGCGTTTTCCGGCGAGCTTTTTCCGTCGCGCATAATGGTTGCGATGCTGCTGTCGGTGCAGTATTTCGAGCCAATTAGCAATCCTGCGAGGCGTTCGAAAATATTTGGACCGCCGCGCACGCACGCAAAGTCGACTTTCTGCAAGTTTTGCATGACTCGCGGTCGTTGCAACAAGTGCATCATTGGCGCCGCCTCGCAGTCTCGTCAGCCAGACAGCGCGGCGCTCCGTACGTTCAATGCAAGTATTACGCAACCGCCCCGGGATACGAACGCGAATGTTCTGGCATTGCCGGCTACAAAGAGCCGCTTGCCTTCTGGCGCACTCTTGTAAATCGAATAATTTGCCTCGACAAATTTCGCAGACGCGTAGTCGTACGTTCCATTTCGAATCATTGCGAATCGCTCGGGGAACAGCACTGTCATTAGATCGATCCGTTCAGGGAAGGTGAAATTTTCGCACGTAATCGTGGTGCTTTTTTGGAATCTTTCGTTTCTGAGAGCTTTTTGGAAAATGAAAGATTGTGTTAAAATGAGACTGCAGAGAATAAATGTGATGCTTTTTTATTTTTTAGATAAGACTTGATGAAGATATGAAAGCGTATCAAATGAAACTATCAAATAATAATAGTGTCACATAAATTTATGTTTTCATTTTTATAGAGATAATATCTAACGGATATTTGAAAACGAGATGCGAATTTGTTAGTGTAAATTTCTTACAGTTTATTAATTAAAAGCCATTTTCATCTCATTATGCACTGTATAAATTTACAAAGAAAGTACGCGAAGTCTAATTTTATGAGAAACCACCGTTTGATAAAAAAGATAAGAACGATATTAGGCTACTTTACTTTTTCTAGAAATTTATAATATCCAAAGAAACTCAATTTTTTAAAGCATATTTTTACTTGCTGCTAGCAAAATAATTCGTGCAAGGAAAAATTGTTTTCAGTACGAAAAAAGAATTTACGGTGAAAAATTTATTTATTTATTCCACGCGAATTTTGAACGTTCTGAGTGTACTTAACAGGTCGGCAGAATCCGCTCTGCGTCTGTATAGGAGCAAAGAATTGGTCGAATAAATCATTCTTAAACAACAGTCTTTTCGCTTACACCCGTTTTCGGGCATTTTTATTTTTGAGCGGCGATGGAAAGCGTTGTTCGATGGGCGTTCTTCCGCGGAAAATGCAGACGAATGCAGAGCGATAAATCGTTCTTTTTGTCGATTCCATTAAGGCGTCCGGGGATCTGTTGGGAAATTATGAACTCTCGATAGCACGCGCGCGCGATACGGAAGACATCGTTTCGTCTCTTTATCACTGTCATTATTTATGTATATGACGCCAAACGAACGCGAGAACAGTCGCCTTTCACTCGATCCGATTTCGAGAATCGTGTAACTATGTCGACTTATGTTCAAACCGATCAGATTCTCAAATTTCATCTAAACATTTCAAAACAAAAATTGCTTAAAACAAACACTTCAAAAATTCTATTCGATTATGTTTCTTAATATAAAAAATGAAATTTCGATTTTATTCCCTCCTATTTTTTCAGCTTACTTTTCAGTTAAATTTTTAAATCGATTAGATGAAATAATGCAGTCCAATTTACTTTATCGAATTCCTCGCCACTTCCAGTCATTTTTTCTACCCCTCCAATTTCAAAATGTTCTCGTACCAAAATATTTTCTTCTCTTCAGCAGTCAAGCCGAACAAAAACGGTTTTCCCCGTTTGTACTTTAATTTCTCCAATGACGCCGTAACGAAATTATTTTGCGCACGAACGAAAGGGACTGGAGGAAAAAAGAGCTGGCGTGTGGAGGCCTTTAGAGATAACTCCACAAAAGCGTCATAGAAATTGTCTTAATAAAGTTCGCACGAGACTCGTCCCAATTAAAACTCGGCTTGAATACCGTTCCTTTTGTGTTTCAGGTAAGTTTTCAAGCCCGGTACCGGAAGCTGCCGAAGGCTCGGGGAGGCCAAACGCCGACCAATCAGAACCCGGCTGTTTGTCAGCCGCATCGAGTCCGTAATGAACCGGTACGTTTTATTTGCGCCAGCGCCTCCCGATCATTCTCAGCGGCGGCTCGAAATTCGCGAAACGCGGAATCGCCTGATATACGGGCCGTTGCTCCTTGGAAACCGGGGGAAGGGGGTCATAATTCAAAGCGATATCGAGCTATCAATGTGGGCGCGATAAGTGTCGGCCGGCAGATGTCGTGCCAAATATTTGGCCGATTACCGCACTGGAATACGGCCAAAGCGGAACAAGTTCGCTATGAATGGTCTGTTGCTTCGCTCTGGCCTTAACGACCCGAAAGGTCAAACGAAACAAAGTCTTGTTTATGGCGGCGCAAAAAGACAATGCTGCGTTACGTAACGATAAGCTTTCTTGAGATATTGCGGTTCCGAATGTGGGGGGGGGGGGAGGGAGGAGGGGTGTCTGATGAAAAGATCATTGTGCTTGGTATGTGGTGGCATAGAATTCCTGAAAAAGAGTTGCGGAGCCCGAGAAATAATTGGTGTTCGAAAAAAGATTGCAAATGTTATATTGATGCGATTAATGAAAATTGCATGTGCGCGTTGAATGATCAATAGGATTGTTTAATTTTCAATTCCGGTTTTATAAATTCCGCTGGAAGGGCGAGTGCGGGGATTGATTTTTCATTATGAGACGAGTGTGGAATATTTTTTGCAACGCGGGAATAATTGATAGATTAACATTCTGTCAGGTATTTGTTTGCGGTTACAGATTAGATATCCATTAACGGGTAAGCTAACTTGTACGGGTATGTAAAAGTTTGTCGGCAAATGGATAACGGTGGCCGATAAAAATTATATGGCAAAATGAAATTGTTGCATTCGGAGGGAAAAATGGGCTTTTTATTTTCGCCAAGGAGCAAGCTCGAGCGAAATGTAATTTGAAAATGAACCCCAAAGGAATGAGAAGAGAAGCTGATTGAATTTTAATGGTATTCGATAGACTGTATTAGTGTTTTAATGCGAAGTTTATCAAATAATTAGAAGTAAGTTTCCGAGTTCGGGAACTGACTTATTTTGGCGTAAACAAAATTCCGCATTAGCAGCTGATCTTTTGTGCTAATTTTTCGCCGACAAAACTTCTCGGATTACCGATGAAAAAGTCTTCCCTGATAGAACACAAATTTTACGTATCTAATATGTCTACTATCCTTTTCACTCGTTTTCAAAAAGTAATCAATTTAAGGGAGTTTCTTAACGAATGTTATCGTCTCAAAATTTCAACTAATCTTTGCCATTTTTTCGTTTGAAGTGTTATTTATTTTTATATTTTCTATTTTTATTAATTTTGAAAAATATGTATATTTGTATTTATATTTATTTTGTTTTTTTATATTTATATTTATTTTTTATATTTATTTTTATATTTACAAATTAATATGTAATTTTAGGAATCAAAATATAATTATGCTAATGGCATTACAAAATTACAACAGTACAATTTTGTAATAAATTTTACAAAATTGCATCTACTCAACCCGAAACATTTTCGCACCTTTATCAAAAGTTACTTTTACTATGCTCATGTTGACCACTCCCGAAAGTCTAATATCACCGTCGCCCTGTCGCAATTTTTCTCCCCCTCCGCAGAAAGAAAATAATTAAAATGCCTTCTGGCGAGAAAAATTGCGCGCGCGCGTACTCGAAGCACCGCCGATTGTTGCGCAGCTATTTTTTTCCCCCTTTTTGCGAACAAAAAGATATGCTCGTAAAAAAACGGAAATAGAGACGCAGAGCGCGCTTTCATATTGCGGCGGTGATTGCGGCGACTGGCGCGGAATATTCAGGGCTGAGCACATTTGTTGCTCGATTTTTAGCGTCTCGTCCCTTCGTAATCTCTTAGTCTGCTTACGCCTCGCTCTTTGCCTTTGTCCGTCCTTTATCCCGCCGCATCGCTTTATCCCTCACTCAATGAATTATTTTCGCTTTCTTGCTCTGCCTTTGCAAACCCGAACACACGGTACTGCATTAATCACAAAACGCGAACTCAAACGCGCACTTATAAGTCGTCCCGAAACTCAGTCGAAACCTCGAAGCCGAGTGTCGCGAACGGTTTTTGGATCTTGTTCCTGTTTTCCCGTTTCTTTTCGGCATTTACAAAATTTTTCACTTTTACGCGCGCAAATTTGCCAAACTTTGACTTCTAAGTCTAATACTCGTCGGGACATTAGTTTTTTGTTTTGTTATCGCAACAACTTTTGCGGCGCAAACTTTTTGCGCAATCAGCTTAAGGGGAAATTGTTTCTTTTGTTGGGAGTATAATCCGGTGGGAAAATTTTTTTATTTCGAACGGCGAAAGTTTTTGCGCGAAAATGAAAAAAAGCGCGGCACGAATTTTCGCGATCGACTTCGTTATTGATATTAGAAATCCTCAGACCCGCCGCAATTTTGTATTTTTTATAAGTTATTAACTAAAATGTTTTTTTTATTATTTACTACTATTTTTGAATGATCTACATTGTCAGTTCAGATGCGTTTTATTTTAGGTTTTCTGTGCTAATTCGTTAACCACATTCTCACTTTTTGCTTTGAGGTTCGATTGGTTTTAATAATTATAATAGTCATTTGGCAAAAAAAATCGATCAAACATTAGTAAACTGAGAAAAAATGTTCAATATCTTTTCGATGCCAATTCATTTTTTTCGCAGTGCATTGACGATAGATAGGTCGATATCTCATTTTCCGGCAAGGACAAGATATTTTTGAAAGTTGTCTAAACTACTTATCACATATAAGTTTGAATTTATGAGCACAATCTCGAGCCATGTAACACCAGAGAACTTAGAAAACGTGTGATTAATGGTACAAAACAGTTTGGTAATGTGTCATTTGTCTCGCTTTATATTCATCCCTTTATCACTTTTCATCTTCGAATGAAGCTGGAAAGCTCTTACAATGTAATATTAAAAATTGAAAAAATAAAACTTTTATTGAACAATTAAACATTTATAAAATTCGATTCAAGAGTTTCTAGTGAGGGCGAAGCCTGAATGATATTTTTTAATAATCGTGTAAGCATTTTCGCGATTCATTGTAAAAGAAGTAAAAGTCAATAGTTTTGTCAATGTCTTTTTAATTCCCTTCTTAATGTTAATAATACATTATGTAAGCACAGTAAAATGTTTGCTTGATATCTTTTTAATTAATTTTTTGTATACTTAATAAATACCGAGTAACCGGATAATATAATACATTACCCGGTCGCTCGATATTACAATTATAACCGTATGATGAGTAATTTGTAAGACAATCCGATTACTCTTAATAAAAGTTTCAGCAAATATTTAATAAACTCCAAGCGAATTAAACACAAATAGGAAATGTAGTACATAATACAACGTTGCAAGAATACATTGAATCATAAATTCCCTGTTATTGGTTGTAAAATAAAACATTAAATGCCCACTTCGTAAACATACATTTCCAGTGTATAATATTTATAATAAATGAGATAAACATTATTTGCCGTAAAACGAATATTTTTCATTTATAAATTAACGACAAAAGTATTCGATTGATGGAAACTCATTGTATCGCTCGAATTTATACACGGCAAACGACACCTTGTAATAAAAACGGCGATAGACATTGAGATGCAGAATAATGTATAGGGGCGTAAAGGTCATCAGATAGAGTGCAACATTATAAATACAAGACGACTGGATAAACTTGGACACAGTCACGCGAAGATAATTAACGATCTGTTCAAAAATGTTTACGATTCGACAACATTCCAAACAGATAAATTTCCCATAACTTTCTTTTCCGATAAAAGTAACATTTACTACCCAGTAACAACATTCCCTATATTCCACCAAATTGTATTTTCACAAAAAATGTTACCTCTTTAGAACGAAACTTAAGACAAAAGATTGCAGAGAATTGCATCCTAACTTAACTGTCCATTAAATACTAAAATTGGCGATGTTTCGAACAACGAGGAAAGAGACAGTAAAATCAAACTCAGACAGTAGGACCATTGAACAATGGTCACCTCGTCAGATTCGTCCAAACTGGCTTTTGTCTACGTCACTTTACTCTCATTTCGAGTTGTAGAACGACACGGCGTCCCCCCTAAGGACGAGAAATTAGTCGGATTGTTTTATACGCTGGTCTTCATCCTCTTAACAGAATCCCTTTGATCCTGCCCATCTTAAGGATATTCCAGACCTGTTTTTAAGGCTCATATATAATACTCGGCGACAATCCTACACGGTAGCTGGTCTCCGTGTCGGCTTTCGCAAAGAATACGAAACCGACGACTCCTCCGACCACGTTGTTTCCACCTCTTTTTATATTCATTAGATCATTACCATCCCCCTACTTCATGATGCATTCAACTTCATGTCATGCAAAGTGGATTCCTACGCAGATTCACCGACGTTTGTTCCGAGCGAAACATCGCTACCGATGCTTTTACCGCTGTTTCGAATTACTCATTCAGCCGATGTCGCTGTCTCGCGCATCTTCCAGCAAATTTCACCTTCGACCCAAACACTTTCCCCATTTTTCCCACCAATCGCTCTTGTTCCATTTTTCCATTATCCCCTCGGCATTTTTTCAACATCACGAACCGACACGCGTCATTCAGAATTCGAAATCACCTTCCGAATTTCCGAGAGTGTCGACCTCTCCCGGATTTGCATTTGAATATAAACGTCCGAAAGTGACGAACCGTAAAAATAATTTCGCACGTACCTCCCTCCCGCCGAGCGGCTCGACGTCTTAATAAATTCAGCCTTTATGATCGCCGCTCCAAGACAAATTTCGCGGCCGTTAAATCTGCCGTTCCTTAAGGCCCAGTTAGATCCCCATATTTACATAGTTATGAATCCCACCGGCTCCCGTCCGAAAACCTGTTGCCAGACAATTAGCTCGGTCCGTTTGCGGCAACGCATTTGCACCGTCGATATGGCTCGGTCAGGTCAATTTCACGGCACGTTTCTGCGATTCAACGGCTAACCATGAACCCACTGAGAGCCGGGTCAAGCAGATCTGCCGTAAATAGTCGGCTCATAAAATAGCAGCGCGCAACTGAGCGACGAAAAATGGCGAAATAAAGCTCGCGTTCGGGTGCTAGATAGATCAGCAGGGTGTTTGCATAAATCTTGCAGATGCGCGCTAATGACACGTCGACAATAATCCGCGTCGGGTAATGGAATAATAACACGATCTCCTTGCGGCTGGGCGATTTTTACGGTAGCAGAAAAATTTCTCGCGACGGAGGAAAAAGACTCGGGGAAGTGCGTGTCAAATGTCAATGCGCTGATGTGCAGTACGATACGCTTAATCGGGAGGATATCGCGCTTTTTTGCGATTGCCACGCATGACCTAACATATAAAATTAGGATTAGCGCCGTTGGAGAATAGTGTGTACAGTTTTATGGGGTGCAATAATTGGATCTGCTCGGGAGTTTTTTATTTTATCTCTATTGACATTACTGGATAGTCCAGGTAGAAAAAGTCGATGACTTACAGCTTCACGTTTCATTTCACATGTATTTATTTACCTCTCGTACGTCTGCATAAGCGTCATTACACAAACACGTCCGAACTGGTCCGTACGGGTCCGCGCGCCATAACAATCCGACAATAATCATAGAGAGAGGTGCGTCCGTCGGTGCGCACCCAGTCGCCGCGCGCGCACGCCGCCAAGCGGCCGAGCCGAGAAACAACTGAGCGCGACACTTAAACTCCAACAATGTCAGACTAATTTTTAAATTTTTTTAATTCTGACCATTTCTAAATTTGGTTGGTGGTTCAGAATTTAACCGCACTGTTTGGTTCACAAATTTCTTTATTTGTTTCCGAGCACGATTCTTTGTTTGGAAAGATGAAATTTTGTTTAGGTTTATGCCTTTCAGTTTTTAGAGACAACTTGTTCGTCTTTGAAAGGAAGATTTTTCTGAGCGTGTTCTAATTCGATTTGCTCGGTAGACCTCGGTCGACGGCGACAGGATTGTTCAAATATCAATCCAAGTTTGAATTGGTTTGTTTACCGAGGAATGCCGGCGCGAAACAGTTGATCTAACTTCCAACTGTGTCAAACAAACAGTCGCCTCGGTCTAGAGTTACCTTCACACGTGGGTCTTGTTTGACTGGCATATGCGAGCCGACAAACTCAAATGATGTCCAATGACAGAAGTGTATTGCGACGAGGTCCGACGCTTCAATTTCTACCAAAAACAGAGTTGTTAGCATCATTGTTCATTTCCGGATTCCAGACTTCGTTCGCTGAATGTTTTCACGTAACCGCAGACTACTTTGTTCTCGATATTATCCTCGTATTATGAAATCGTACTGATTAAGTTGTTTGACAGATTTTCACTTTCTCATCGGAGAACGTCAGACACAGACACAGACCGTCGCGGTTACCTGCGGAATTTAAAAGTTCGACCGAGGCTCGTCCATTGCCTCGTAAGTGAATTTACACATTGCCTGAGTGGTCGGACAAACTGCGCTCAATGAGATAGATAAAGACCTGATGTAAGTGACGCGGCTTTGCCTGAGCCGAAGCTGGAATTGAATTTCCCGTTTGGTGGCTTTGACCGCCCTTCAGTTGCAATGCAAACTTATCCGCAAAACAATCGCTGCGTGCCATGTTTAAAGACTTCGTAAAAGATGCGAGACAATTTGACCTAACCTGCCCGAACAGAACAAACACGTGTATTCTACGTGGATTTCCCGGAGATATTTGAGAGACAGAGATTTTTGGGGTAAATTTTGGAGATTTCGGGATAGTCATGACTATCCCTATCAGAAGAAATGAGCGTTAGAAGATTTTCAAGTTTTATCGTTGCATCGCAGTTCAACCAACGCGATTAGAAAGAGACAACGCTCTGAAAAATCTTCACATCTTCTGACACTGGAAGAAATGCATCAAACGACTTCCTGATATTGAAATAAAGAAGCTGATTTGAATTTGACGTTAATATGAAGTCAGACGTGGGACAATGGACTTTGATATTGAAAAGTCGCGAACGAAGACATTTGAGTACTATTTTTACAGTTGCCCGAAACGACGGTGACATTTGCATTCATGTTGAGCACCGACATAACACTATCCTTTTACATCCTTCGATGAACGCGCCCCTTTTCAGCCGACTCTTCAATAACAAAAACCAGGGATGACATTACCGTCATGTCTGCATCGCCGTTCCTCCGGCTTCTCATGGCTTTTTCGCTCGCGCGTCTGTCAGCGGGACCGCCGTGTAATGACTTAATGACGCGGGAAATAAACGCGTGTTCATTTTCAACGGCTCAATGATCTTAATGGCGCCGACACCGAGCGATTCCTGGTAATTTGATTTGACTTTTCTCAATGAACGCATCGTTAACTGATTCCAACTATTCCCTCTGTCGTTTACGAAATTGCGATTTTACACTGAAAACTTCTTCCGGAGAATGCAGTTTACAATCCATTGGCCATTCTACATGCAGTACATTGAAATTTTAAAAACATGTAACATTATACAACATGAAATTCCGATGATGTAATCTTCGAAGATGATGAGGATTTGGTGTGTAGTCTCTTCAGATAAAAGTTGCAGTTTGATATGTTGTTAAATTAAAAAATTTCTTGTTGATGGAAACTAACATCCCAAATAGACATCGAACATGGAATCCATGTGAATTCTACGTGGAGGAACATTCGGACGTAGATTCCACGTTGAATCTACGTGTTTTAGAGGTGGAAACTAACATTATTTCCATTATACTCGTCTAGAGCGTTTTAAATTCAGGGGTAAAAGTACTAGGACGTTCAACGTCTTTTCTGTCATAACTCTTTGGGCATTCTACCTTACAGGATAAAAACTGCGCCACACATCGCAATATTCCATGCCATCCAAATAATTTCATCCGCACTTTTACCCAGAAAAGTGGTACCCTCGCAAATTACTGCTGAACTTAGCAATAAAACGTCGACGGTGCCGACTTTTTGCGCGAAAGTGAAAGTCAAAAGAAAGCGCGATAATAAACAGCTTTTAGTACCGCGCGGTAATCGCATCCATCATACTTCGGGGTCCCTTCGATCGTGAGCCTTAAATATTCATCGCCGCGGAAATCGTCCCTTTGCGCGTTTCGCCGACTCGGCCCGGCGTATCTCGTGGACGACGCGGTCGACCCGCGCACATGACATATACATTTATCCCTATTAGAGTTATGCCCGGAAGCCATTCGGCGCGGCCCCGAGGATGCGCTCGTAAACGCGGCGGCCGCGCTTCCTAGCAAAATCGCGAGATATACGTGAGAAAATTACACGCATTCCACGGGAAAATGGTCGCCGTTTATTATCAATGTTGCGTCGGTTCACGCGCACTCTTCCCACGAAAAGTGTCGTCAACCGAAGGCCAATTGCCTACAAATTTCGGGCCTTGAATTTAAACGACGAGAAAAAATGTGTGGTATTTTCTTAAAGAAGTAAATTGTGAAGTCTGCAATGGATGTAATTATTACATTTTTTATTACATTTGTTCTGAAATTAGAGAATACAAGTTTGGAATAAATTGATTAAGGTGGTTCTTACACGAAGGTCCGGTTATTGAGGGCGCCAAACAAAAAGTTACTATATCATTGAAATGATAATGTATTTTGGTGAGTTCGTTAGTACAAGTTTTCTGAAGACCATTCAAATATTTGTTGATGTTATTAAGTATAAAGAAATGAAAATAATGATTTGTTAAAATGTGTTTCTTCTTTATAAACTTGCAAATATAAAAATGTATTTAAACTTAAACCGCGATTGTATCTGATTTCTTTACTTTGCTTTATTTTGTGCCATACAAATATTGTAATGTTTATCAGTCATATATTATCTTCAATACTACACTGTACATTATTCTCATTTTTCATTCTGTTCTCATTTAATTCAATTAAAAAATTTTGATTTTCAATACCTAATTTCTCAGGAACTAAAATATTACACCTCTCTGAATTTACAATTTAATGTGAAAAATGAACACAATTTCGCAATTCTTAATATCAGATTTTTTCGTTGAGAGCGTCTCAAGTTCACTTAAAACATTTTTATTCTTACAACGATTCATATTTAAACCAAAAAAGGTTTGCTTGTTATTAAAGTTGATGTAAAAGACATTGAATTCATCACACAGAATTGATCCGTATTTCAGTCAATGTTTTCCACTCAATTAATTAACCAAGTGTTGTTGTGACGATTAACAGCGTTACCGTCTATACACAATCTGACAAAATATCTCTTTTCAACACACATACAACAAATACCCACACTTGTATATATATCTATATATATCAATACATCTCAAATCAAGCAGCATTCATAAGAGAGGCACAGAAAGCTGTCGCGTTACTTTATTTTGATTTTCAATTTGGCACATTGATCTGCTGTGAATGTTCCGCGACATTCAGACCGATAAAAAACCGGGTCTTAAACGAGATTGAGTTTGGGGAGAAAAAGGGTAAGCGAGACGAGCGGCTGGCATTAAGACGGGAATTTTCGCGGTTCGCGAGTCAATCTCGGGATGAGAATGCGTCTCCATTATCCTCGAGGACACTTTGGTTTAACGCAAGACTTAAGGCGAAGGGGATTCGAGTTACATTGCGGATGGCATCGTTCACTGTCGTCGTCGTCGACGATGGCGGTCGCGCGAGGTTCGTCAGTCAGGGAGGGAAACAACTTTTATCACGCGATAATTAAGTCGCATTACTCGTGCTACTTCAGACATTTTGCGCAGTGGGAACATCTTTTGTGTCATTCAGAGTCGCGGCGTCAAACGTGGGGCGGAATAACACCCTTGAACGCGCAGAATTTCGAGGCCTTTATTCCACAATTCAGTGTCAATCACACTGGAATTTGAGTTCGAAGTCAACGTTAGAAGATTCTCCAACGTTCGATTAAGAAAATTCTCCTTTTTGAAGATATTTTGTTTAGGTTTAAGTAATAAATGAAAAATGATTAAATATACAGTACTGTTTATTTAAATAAATAATAATTAGTTTCCACATTGTATCGTAATTAAGACGTTTTTGTATCCGATATTAAGATGCTTTATAGTGTCTTAAAAAACTCCATTCTAATGAGACCTTGCAAAGTATTTGCAGTGAAAATGTGTAGAATCGGTGAAAATGTGAAAAATGTATTCGTGTTATTTACTGCAGTCCAATCGAATTATTTAATTACAGAACCGTCCGAAGTATGGCGAAATGGTAGTTTTAGCTCTGCCCAAAATTGACTGCTGTGAGGCGTAACGTCGTAATTTGCATAAGTTAGCGTTCCGAATGTTCAAGTATTAATCTGCGTTGGCTCGTTTAAAAATTAAGCGCGTTTGTCTAGGCGTCGGAAACCGAACTAATCCGCACAGTGCCTGCAGCGAATCGGCACTCGCGATTAGTTCAAATGCAGGCTCATTCGGCGAAATAGCGGAGCACGAACGCGAGGTGTATAATTAAAAACCATTTATCTATATCGCTCGAGCAACAATTATAAAAACCATTCAAAAAGATAATCCCGTTTTGGCTTAGCTTCAGTCGGAATTTCCAGACACTACAAACCTTTGGTAAAAGTTTCAGCATTAATGCTTTTTTAACCATAATTGGGAAGTTATTTATATTCAAAGAAATTTCCCAATTTTTAATCTCTGGAATACTGGGAAAAAGGAGTAAAGACATGTGGCAGTGAAACAGATACATTTTAGGGAAACTTGTGTTATTTGGAGAAATAACACAAGAAAGTTATTTCAGAATTTTGAGTCATTGTTTTGGCAAAAACGGCTTATGAATGGGCGCGTGAATCACGAAAACGAGAGTACTTGTCGAAATACGCGGGAATTCAAGGATGCGAGGAAGTGCGCGGGAGGGCGTATTATCGCGACGACGTCCGGGATGTCGTTTCCTCTCCGAACGGATACCGGTTCGTATCGCATCCCACGCATATTCAGCAGTTCTCAATGAATTTACGTTTTCGTCAAAGTCGCGGCCAATTGGACTGCTCACACCAGCAACGTTCATCGCGGACGTTCCATTCAGAAAAAGTTTCGTTCGCTTCGTCGACGGCTGGAAACTCGTCTTCCCGAGCCGAAAAAGTTCGCTCTCAGCGAATCCCGGCGAATCGCAGATAACTTTAATTTATTAACCATTCATCTTTTTTTCTGTTCATTCACGAACGCGTTGTTTACAGACGCTTAACTGATGCAGATAATTCGCTATCTTTCGCACGCGTAATAAGCGCGATGTAAATACTTTGCATTTTATAAATAGACTCGCCGATAACGCAATTGACCGGAGAGATCATTTTTCGCATTTATTTATATCAGTCGCGCAATTGACAAAAGGAAATCGTAGATTACTTAGGAAATCGCGCAAGTTATTTTGATCTTCAGAAGAAAAGTTGCGATTTTTCCGCAAGTTAATTGCCGGTTAAAAGGCGTTTTTCCATTCGGCTCGGGTGCTTTATAAACGTCTTTCGAGCCGGAGTGAGTAATTTATGGGCCATAAAAGGCTGCAATAATATGCGCGGAGCAACGCGGAAGTCGAAAAATTCGGCGACTCATTCGGTCGACTTTCCGCAGCCAAAGCTTTCTTTGGGTTTCTCGGTTGCCGTATTTTCTTTCAATTAGACTGCCGGCGCAAACACACATCCGCTCGACACAGTCGCGCCACTGCAAATAGCCCGGGCAAAGGATCCTTAGGCCGCGCGACTCCCTCGGTTTAATTTTAATGATCCGGATCATTATTTGTTTATTCAAATCAACGTTTGATGTAATCGGGTCGACGTACGTGGCGCCGGTTGATTCATCGATAATTGATTCGACGAACTCGGGTAAACCGACTATTGGATCGGAAATGACGTATTTCGGTTTTCGGATTGAGAAATCGCTGACGTGACGTTTCTTTTTCGAATAGAAAAACCTTTGACATGCGTTTGAGCGGGGGATGTGCTTTTTTAATTCAGTTGATTGGAGGATTTCCTCATTGAGTAAAGGTGAAAAAATTGTTGGAAAGTCAATGTAAGCTACAAACGAGGATTAACGAGTCGAAAATTTTGGCAATGGAAATATTTCGATTTGTGCCAAAATTGTAAATAGCAGAAATTAAATTGAATCAATTATTAAATACACTTAATTTCTTGATTAATTGCATCTATCGCGACTGAAAATGTTAATAAAGTATAATTTATTTAATTAAAAACATATCAGAACTTGCAATAAAATTTCATATAAACCATTGTATGCGCAACATCAAAAGACACGGTAGTGTCTCTGGCCAAGTACAAAAATCTATTAAACATTCTTAATTTTTTTATTAAACGCATCTAACACGAAGGAAAATATTAATAAAATACAAAATATCTTAATATTGCATGTACAAATCTTAATATAGTATGCACAAAATTAAGAGACACGATAGTGTCTCTGGCCAAGTACAAAAAGTGTAAATGTTAATAAGTTCAATAAATTCAATTCATTCTTCAGTTTATTATTACATCCATTGATTATTACATTCTGATACAGCATTAACTCTTTCAAACACACCCAGCAAGTCATCGTCCTTAGATGAAACTGTTCTCCGCTACCGCCCTCTCCTGTTAATTTCGCGCGCCATCAGCCGGGGTCCATAATTTCTCCAGTTCCTCCACTAATAGCTTCGCCGGGCAATCCGAGACTCGATACCGACTCGCGTTACGCCTAACGACAAAGCGCCTCTTTTTCCGGCGCCGGTTTTTCCTCGGCTGCGCGTCTTGGCTTCCCGAAACCGTCCCCGGGGGCGCTGCGGTCGCTCGACCCGACTCGGCGTTCGGGAGTGTCGGGTCGGGGAAAGGCGTGACATGTCCGAGTAATGAATTGCCGGCGAGATGATAGAAGGCGGGGCCGGGGAACGGTGGATTGAACAGAGATTAAAGAGAGCACGAGGAGATTGAATCCCCCGCTGGAAGAAATGTTTGGCAATGTTTTTTCTTTTGCGGCCCGTTCGGGCGTTTTCGCTCGCAATAAAAGTTGCGCGGCAACCCGCGCTCCCTCGTTATTCATGTCGGCGAGATATTTCCACGCGCGTTGTCTCGCGACGTGCGGGTTCCGGATCGCGCGAGTTACAAGTTCATCGAGTTATTTCATTTCGAAAAAGTAGTCAGAAGTTGCTGAAGGGGGGCCGAAATGAGTCGCGCAAGTTTCAGCGATGAAAAAAATTAAGTCGAATAAAGTCGAGAGAAATTTTGGATGTAAGGTGCTCTCGACGTTGTGGATTAAGAAGTGATAAATGGGAAATTTATTAGAAAATGGTGAAGTTGATTTGGAGAAAAGAAGTTGAGGGTTCTTTATGATTTTGGATTAAAATTAGTTTGAATTATAATGAAGAAATGTGTATTGTTATGCCATTTTATAAAAGATTAAGTATTCAATCAGAACAGTGAAACTTCAAACGAAGTCTATTGGATTTCCTTTACAGTGGAAGCTGGATGTAAATATAATATGAAGATTATAAGTTTAACTTTCATTTTGAATGAAAATGTTATAGAATATAAAGAAAATATTGATTGCATTGAAATGTAATTAACCATAAAAAAAGCAGATCTTAAAAGCTATTGAAATATTTGTTTATTTTTTACCCAATAATAAATATACAGTGTAGACTCGTTAATAAACAAATCAATCGATTCAAAGTTTTTCAACTCTCCCAAATTTGAATTGCGGTAACTTAATTTTATGTACTTTTTTTATCTGAATAAGCATTCTTTTAACCCTAGTAAAAATGAAACATATACGGCCCATATATGAAATGACAAAATCATATATGCCCATATATGCCCATATAC
>JABFPB010003230.1:0-17633 GCA_022817645.1 Ceratoteleas bidentatus
AAAATACGAGGAATGCAATGTGAAAATGCAAACAGAATTTCCGGTTATTTCAACTTGATTGCTACTGTTTTTCACTCAACGAAAGAGCCATTTTCAGAATTAGTATGTGTCGTACGCACACATATGTTATGTTACATTTACTTATCAATGTGATTTATGTATTCATTTATTAATATGCCATACGTTTCAGATAAAATAACTGAAAAATGGAATTCGAAGTCGAAAAATATGTACAAATAATTTACAAAAATAACATACGAAAGTTCAGTGAAACGCCAAATTTGTTCTATTGGGAGATACGTCACCCATGGTAATTTGAAAATAAATTAATGAATATTTTGTCGGAGGAAACTGATAAACGTGTTTGACTAATGGAACATGAGAATAAAGCGCTTGCATAAGTGGAAAAAGGTGAGCTTTACGATACGCGAACTACATTTTCTCCGAGCAGAACTGGCAAGTATGGCGTAAAAATTTCTTTAAGTTAGTTCGCCGCAGCTTCTCCAGAAATTCGAATGTAAAGGGCACTCAAGTCGAAAAATGAATATAACGCAGGTGAAAGTGTAAAACTGAATACGCTGAAGGAAAATAATGGGATCAGAATTTTTTCGACAGCAAAAGAAACCTTTTTCAGTCACCTTTGTTCGCACATTTCCCGTTCCATCGGAAATGTCCGTCAACGTTAATTCAAATCGACCAAAAAGCAAGTTCTAAGCTATAAATATTTGCAGCGGTGGATCCTGAAGGTTGGAAATGGTATAAACGAGCGATAATGAACCGTTTTATTGAGATTAAACGAGAGGATTACTTTGTAATCTAAATTTGCTGCGGCACGAACACAATTTGGTATCAATCGATGTGGAGCTTTGTTCGATGACGGTATTGTTCCCGCATTTTATATATGTGCGCTAAACGTTGGTTTCAAAATAGAAGACAGTAATAACTTTAGAATTTAGAACATTGGATGAAACTCTGTCAATCTTGTTTGGATGTCAAATCTACACAATTTGAAACGAATTCGGTGTTGAAAAAAAGTTATTTTAGGCTGATTAGTCACCGTTGTCAATAAAAGTAGTTACTCAATTCCCAAGCGAATCTATTTGAAAGATACCAAGATATGTGCCAGTTTTTCATAGAATTAACATGAAAATTGTTACATGATTCCTCGCTTTTATTTAAAATTTATTTTCAATTAAAAGACTTCAATTAAAAACAAGACACCAAGTTTCTGAATCGGTGTTAATAATGAGAACAAGTATTCTTATAAATTGATCGGACGTGTTTTCACGATATTTTTAATTCAAGTTGGAACTTTCGCGAAAGTTGCTTCGTGCAGCTTGGCGGAGTGTTAATGATATTTCGTGGCACGACACGAATTTTAATGAGATTTATAATTAAGAAATACTTCACCCTAGGTGGGAATGGCAACACAAAAATGTTTCGAAATAATTTAGCGATCGCTTATTCGAACGCGATTCGCGAAAAATATTCCGCTTCTTTAGTTTCTTCGCTTTTTCAGGAGATACAAAATTGAACCTTAGTCTAAATGATATTAATAAACTTTCAGACAATTTGAAATTGACGATGAAAAACTTGTGCAATTGGTGTAATGAGATTGAACGACCTCCACAGCGCCATCTATACATATTCTGCATTTTGTGGTCAAACACATAATTGGTTGGTAGATACAGTTTCAAGACAGTCGACGAATTACTCGCGGACAACCTGCTATCCTACAACAGGTCGATTAAAATCATGGAGTTGCTGGGGGAAACAGCGGGGAGATAGGGTTATAATGGTTAGCACTCACTGTCGCTCAACTAAACACCCGGCAGCTTTCCTATACAATACACATGTAGGTCCATTATAATAAAGTTTTGTCTGCGGCAACTTAGAGGCGAAATTGAGTTTTAAGGTGTTTCATTTAAAGCGAAGAACTTCGACTGTTTCAAAAATCGATCAGTGCGATTCTCATATTTCCACAGAGATAAAATTCAGGGGGATTACTTCATTCGCAGACATATTTTCCAGTTATCGCGGTGACACTTAGACACTTGTTTATGGGTATATTTCTTTGCGACTTTACGATTTTCGATATTTCCGTAAAATAAATTTATTTGACGTGAATCCCATAAAAAATAGTCAGACGTAATAACGAGTCTTTAAAGTAAAACAAAAAAAAATATTATGAACGATGTTAGGTCAGATACGTTTTTTCCAATTTCTTACTCCCGAATGACAATATGCGGCGATTAACTTCTAGATAAACAAAATGGATGGGAATGCGATGAAATGTTTCAACTACATCAAAAGCAATCACAATGGAATTATATTTCTAGTGTGCAAGACAAGTTATTGACGATTCTCGCTGAAACAGAGAATTCATTCGAAAGTTCTCTCCGTTGGAATATGCTTCTGGGTCCGCAAAATGAATAAAAATCGAACGCACAGGCATAGACAAAGAAAAAGGTGAACAGCTCGTAATCCACTTTTATTCTGTTTTAAGCTCCTTTGGTTGTGCATCTTTCTGATTGCATTACAGCCGAGCGTAAGAGAAAATGCTGGCTAAGTACGACACTGATTAAGTTCGCGTTTGCGTACAAAGCATTGTCGCATTTAATCTGCGCTCAAGTCGCGGCCAAAACGTCACCGTGCGGTCGCGTATATTACAATCCATCACAGCACATTTTTGAAATATCTGTGTAAATATTCTTTCGGTTTGCGAAAATTGTTTCCCAACTCATTTGATTTATTGCTCGAACTTTCAGTTTTATAAACCTACGCACTTTATGTTTAACTTTCATAGTGAACTGAATTAGTTTTTACGTCCATTTTATTATACTGTTATCTCCCGCTGTAAATAGTCACCGCAAAATGTTTAGAAATGAAAATATATTTTCTGTTGCAGATATGACTGTTATTTTTTATAAATTGAGGTGATTCGTTTGACGGTTAATTGAATAAATTTCTTTAGTGTTTAGCAACTGTAAATGCATTGTAAAAGTGTAGTCAGCGCGCATTCTATTTCGTTTCATTTTATGTTTCGTAATTTATAAAATGGGATAAGGCAAATATGCATAAAAGTGGAGATAGTTAAACAGAATATAAAAGATATGTCGCAAAAGTAGACAGCGAAACTCGATTAAACTGACAGATGCGTTTTACGTTGTATGAAAAAAGGCAAACTTAGGTGTTCGGACGTCATCTCCGACTACGTTAATAACAAAAGTTATAACAAGGTTATTCGAAGATTCTTTAAAAAGTATATTCTTAACATTACTGCATACATGATGGCATATAGGGGAAGTTTTCTTACAAATGGTTTACATTCGGAGTTTACAGATGTACGGGAAGAGAGTTTGAAAAACATGCATGATTTTCTTTCTTACGTTACATATAAGTGAAACTGCATACCCGAAGTAAACTAGAAATATGTACTGCAGAGTGAGAAAATAATTTTATAATTAATCCAAAAGAAAATAGTTTTATAATTGACTTTATAATGTTATAAAGTAAAAATTATTGAACATCATTTGATGCAATTATTTTATTTAAATTGCTACATATTTTGGTCTTAAATTAACACAAATTTAAAAACTCTTGTTGCTTCGTTTAAACTATAAAATGCTGAATAAAGTTGATCTAATCCCCTTTTCCAACTTCTCTTAGGGTATCTTACGTTTTCCTAACTGATAATAGAAAGGCTTTTCATTCTTTCATCGTATAATGCTAAAAACTAATACAATTGTTGTTAATTTAAAAAATCCATATGCTGTAATTCGTAATATTTAATCTAGTTAATAATGAATGACTTTCAGACCCAAATGGTGGTTAATGTACCGATTTAATATTCTGAAGGTAATACATTACGCCGGCATTGGTATTTCGTGCTCAGAAACAAGTTCGGCTTTAAGCTCCACTCATAAATCGAATCGGCATGAAGCGCACGCATAATGACTTTTCGATG
This sequence comes from Ceratoteleas bidentatus, assembly GCA_022817645.1. Classification (NCBI taxonomy): domain Eukaryota; kingdom Metazoa; phylum Arthropoda; class Insecta; order Hymenoptera; family Scelionidae; genus Ceratoteleas; species Ceratoteleas bidentatus. The sequence goes on from JABFPB010003230.1 coordinate 3,968, forward strand.
TACCGTCAGAGGTTTGCACTTCCCGTTATATTCGGATTCACGTTCAGTGACAAATGTTTGAGGCTGCTTTTGTTGAATTAATTGGCGAATAAATATGTATGTAAATAAATACCGAATGAAAGGTAAATAGATTCAGATATTTGTGTGAAAAGTGAATCGTTCCTAAATCTTTTCTACTATATTTATTAAGCATATAAGCATATTAAGAACTTTATCACCGCGGTTAATACTGCGATAATTAAAATCTTTAAATCAACATAGAAAAAAGAAAAAAATCTACGTTTCCTTTTTTCATTTTTTTATTATCAAAAGTTTCGATTAGATACTCAATTTTTACGTTCCATCTTAAAATCTGACTAGAAGATTAAAACCAATTGTTTCGGGAATTGTGGTCGCACTGTTTTGATCTCGATTTTGACTGGAATCAAACCGTAACCCTATGTAAGACGTCGCCGATTTTGCGCGGATAATTCCCGCGTACTTGTGAGCTTTCGCAACGCGCCATGAAATAGCGGAAGGTTCCGGGATAATCCGCCAACAGCGACAGAAATGGAACTTTTTCGACGAATCGAATCTCCTGCTGCAACTTCAACATTTACAGAAGCAGCCTCGAGTGTGTGTAAATCGAGGTAAAACTCGCAAAAGAAGTGTGGCGCTTCGCAATAACCGGCATTCAAAAAAGGTTATCATTTCATGTAAATAATTCGATCGCCCCCGGAGAAGTAGACAGACCCGTTTTATGCGTCGCGCAATATTCAAATACGATATTCAACTTGAATCGAACTTGCGGCAAACTTTTTCGTTCAGCGCGTCGCGGCGGTTTAATCGAGGCGCTGGAATCTTGCAGCCATCAATAATGAAGCGTGTGTGTGGACGTGAAAATTGTGACCCTTTTTTCAAGCATCGCGGAAAGACTTTTTTCATTCTTTGCGACTTGATGGAGTCAATGTTTGCCCAGCTTTGCGCGTGCGTTTTTTCATGACGTCATCGTACACAATTTTGCAATTAATATGACAAGTACAAGTTTGTGTAAATCGTAAGTGAAAGTAGTAACCAGAAAAACCCCTGATTTTATACTAAAATGTATATATATATGTATGTTTGGTGTGAAGACATTCTGTCAGTTCTATTTAACTTTTTCTTGTTATTATACGAAAAGTAATTGAGTTATGGTAGCTTCTTAGAGGAAATGATTCAATTTAGCAGTTCTCTTAATATCTGACTAGGAAGTGCTAAAGTATAAAAGAACGTACTTTAATTCAGTATTTCATTCTCAAAAGCCTCCGATTTAAGTAAAAACCTTCATAATTATTCACGCGAGAACAAAAGTGTACCATTTGCCGCTCTCGAGTTTTATTTTGCAGAATAACTTTTTCGATTGCTTCCAGACTCGAGATCGCATTCGTTTTACCCGACTGTTGCCGTTGTTTATATAAATGACTCGTTTTTCTCAAGGAGAATGATTTCGGCGTCTGATTTTCAGCTATTTTTTCGATTGTAGGGAACGGTCATTTATTGGGTACGTCGCGAATTAAGCCACTTCAAGATAGTTCGACGCATTTTTTCATAGAGAATTATATATAAAAAATCGAAGTTTTATATAAGGCAATAAAATAGACTGCAAAGGTTTCGGGGATTTAAATATCGACAGATTCGCCTAGACGACATTATTTTATTCTTTTAGTTTAACATTTTGCGGAACTACGAACAACGTTTGAAAAGTATAATTGTGCAAAGTTTAAATCTCGTTAACGGTTGTGCTGAAAGTTCAGTTCTTAAATCGACACTGAAGAAAGTCGTATATTTAATTTAATTGCACACTTTTAGCATTCGCAAACCGATTTTTGATCCTGAATTTCATTCTTTTGATTTGAAAAATTGCAGTGTCGTTTTTTGGACGTATCACCCGATGCAATTTAAACAAGTGAAACACAATGAAAGGAAACGGGATCGGGGCGAAAGAGTGAAAAGAAATGAAACGAACAAAAGGAGTAAAAGCCTTAGCAAAAAGTAGTAAAGAAAGCTAACACTGAAGAGTTAATAAATATTTTCTTCGGTCCTCATTATACTTTGCGTGCTCGACGAGCTCTGTGAGAAGCAGGGAAATCCCAACGGGATCGTTGGGAAAAAAGAGGGAGCTGCGCTCGTCCAGGGGCGAGCGTAAACACAAACCTAAACGCATTTGAATTCCTTGCACCATGACGATGGCAGACTGCCAACTGCGGTAAGTTTTAGCCAGTATGCACGCGCGCTTTGCGGCAAACGCGGGCCCAAATGTTTTTCCACGTCAAGTTAACATTTCAAACTCGCAAGTGTCATGATCCTTACGCGGACTTCATTATGAAAATAATTTTTTAACTTTTCATCAAATCGAATCGTCTCCAAATTAATCCACTTATCCTTAAGAAAAATAATTGTAGAATCCATTTGAAGAAAATAGAAATGGATAAACTTTTATTAACTCCTGAAAAAAGTTCTCCGAAATGGATGTCGGGTGTGAATTGAATACAAGAATGTAACTATCGAGTGGCAATACCTCTTTGCAAACTTGAAGTCGGCTATTTTTTATTAAACAATGTTCAAGCGAAACATCTAAAGATTATTCTCTGAAAGTTTCAAGTTAATGCAATGAAAATGCACGAAGTTATCTATTTCAAGAGTACTGTCCGAAGTTATTTTCGAGCGGGACATCTGCGTCCTGCGAGATAGCAACATTCTGCATCGGAACATCGTATACATCGTGTAAAAACGTAACTTGGAACTTTCGAATCGATTTTCGTAACTCAGCATTTCTAAAATCGCCGACAAAGACATTATTCACTGAATAACGAGCCGACTATTTTGAAACTTTGCACACACTTTTTATAACGAACTTGTGTGATTCAAATTCACGTTTACGTTCCTGAGTAATTCTTTACGAATGAGTATTAAAGTGTATCATTAAAGTAATCACTTTCTGGGCGATCAGCTAGCCCCTTTGATGACTTTAGCGATTTATGAATTAAGGAACATTAAAACTTATAAGGAATTCCTTCACTGTATTCGTGTTAGATCATATTTTAATTATTGGGATATAATATTGCTACGATACCAAATGGCAAGTGTTACGGTAAATTATTTTATTTTTACAGGATATTGCAAGCATTAGTATATAATATTGTGTTCTTTATTCAAATGTTTAAATATTAAACGATAAATTTTACAATTTCAAATTAATAATAATAATAATACTGTACTATAATAATAGTCCTTTCTATAATAATAATCCCGACGGTGCAAACATACTGTAATTTTTGCAGTGGCACAGTTTTGTCTGTGTAGCTAAGTGCGCTGAGTTTCGCGTGACAAAAATGTTTGCAATAATAGTCTGGTCGATTTTGGAACTCCAATGACCGATGCCAAGACGAGCTGTCGTTTGATTGGTTCTTTTAGGCTCGCAATCCATTTAAAATACCCATTACTCGGCTACGGTTATAGTCAATGCATACAGCAAAGAAAATTTCATTTCACGTTGCCGTGAAGTTTAAACATGACAATTTATTGAGCTCTAAATTATTGATCGAATGTAACGCAGGTTGAATTGAAGTATTGATTTGCCGTAAGTTTCGGAAGGAGACGTAGACGGAATATTAAAACTTGTTGAATACCGTCGGGTATACTTTGGAAAAGGTATTAAAATCTGTATGAAACTCAAAATTAACTAGGATTGCTGTTTGTGTGCTGAGTTTTAAAAACGTTCTGTTGTTAGGTATGAATGTTATGTGAAGCCACGGTTTATTGAGAAAAATCTCATGTTGAATTGAGATGAATTCCTGACATCACAACATGAAATTCATATATTTGTGGCAACATTCTTCATGTTGTTTTTAAAGGAATTTGGCCGAACCACATATTTTTCATTTAAAAGTAACACAATGCTACACCAATTTTGGTTTCAGCATTACCGACGGGAAAAACAATACAAGAATGTTTAGGTTATTATGAGATGGTGATATCTTTCGGTGTATGGATTGTTATATTATGTTTGGTAATATCCGCAGTAAGATGTAACAGAACGAACTTTTCGTAAATGCGAATGATGCGGCGAAGGGTGGCGATGACAAATATTTAATTGTAAATTATGAAACGCCTAGAATTATTTAATTTCTAGGCGTTTATTTTATTTTATTTAGTTTGATAATTGAATTTTTAGATGCACTCTAATATAATGTCGGTAATTCGCCTGATATTGAGATAAGTGTGCATATAGATAAGGTTCATTAACAGAGAAGCGGTATGGGTTATTGCACTATTTATTTTTAATCTCGATATTTCGTGAAAAATGATGGCTGATCAATTATTAGTTAATTAATTTATTTTGGATAGTTGTTTTGTAAACGTGTAAACGAATATGTACCATTATTTTCTTTTTTAAACACGAATTGTAACGATTATTCAACAGCTTTTAGTTGAATTAAAACGAATTTTTTTCATTCGAGTACAAAAACAACTTTTTACATTAAAAACGAATAAACAATATCATCGTAATGTACTTGTACAAATATTGAATTTGGACTTCTATCTGTGTAATAAAACACGTAAAAACGAATAAACAGGACCGATATGGAGTTGATTTTCATACTTTTGACATCTTATATCGATCAAAATCTGATAAAAAACGGCTCATTAAGATTATATTTTTACGAATCATAAAGAAACTAACTAAAAATTATTCTATTCTATTAAACAATTCTATTACAAAAAAATCAACTTTTCAAAATATTCTTATCTTTGTATGTTTGCATCCTCTAAACAATTAATATTACTGTAACAGTATCATTGTTAGTCAATAAATAGGAAAAACATCCAATTTCAACAAAATAACGCAATTACATCCCTGAAATATTATTTTATATTTCCACAGATACATTTTACAATAAATGGAAGTGTATGTAAATGAATTCACATTATCCAAGATAATAATTTAAATAAATAGTCACTGTGACTTTTCAGCCGTTGAAACCAAGTAAATTGGCCAATTTAATCGAATTGCATGATTACATTTTCGAACATTCTCAATTGTTACTGTTAATTTCCTGTTTTAAATTCGAATGCAAGTTGTCAAACCTAAAATTTCACTTAAAATTGGGAACATTCTAAAAAACAGTTTATTTTTTCAAATATTATCAAGATTGTTATGAATCGATCACTCTTCGTTATAAACTCGAATCACTAAAATAAAACTGTGCGGAATAAAAACATTGTTATGTTTATTCATAACCGTCGATTTTTTGTTGCATGATGTGTTTCAGTAGTAAAGTATCTCGTAACGTCAGACCGAGATCTTCGATAAATGAAATGACGTTCAAGGCAAGAAGTTGAAAAAGTACAAAGTTAATGTCGTAATTAAAATAAATGCCTATTTCATGACGAATTACTTCAATTTCTATCATTTTACAAATCGTAGGCATTGTTAAAAATTTTTAAATAAAGGTACTGATTGTCATATTTGCAAAAACCTTCATTTCAAAATGACCGTATACATTTTAGTACATTTAGCCACTCAACGAAGGAGATAATTTCACAGAAAGAGTGTTGACTTTTTATTTAATTTATTATATGCAGTCGAGCAATTACTTTTTTCGTCCCTCGTGTTGCTATTGCTACTTCGACCACGATTTATACCCTAAAGTGAATGTAATAATAGCATGCCATTCCGACTAATATAATCCTTATGTGCATTTATGAAAACTAGGACATTTTTAAACATGATATTTATTAAGCCAAAATTGACTCATTAGTAATCTTAAATATCACTAAGCTCTGTTGTAATTATTTGATGTACAAAATGTACATCAGAAGCTGGAGTGTATATGCACGGTAAAAATAGAAATAAAGTACGCGAAGAAGTTATTGCCTAGTATATTTTGTTTCGAAACAAAATCGTTAAAATTCAATGTACCATAACGGCGTAAAACAAACGACGAAAACCGTTCGAAAAGTGCTATATATTTCCCCATTCTGAGATCTTTATTACAAGCATTTGTTTCTAAACTGTCAGAAGTTTGAGTTTAAAAATTGATCAGAAGTTGAAGAGAAATTTTTTCAAATTGAAACTAAGTTTCGAATGATCGAAATAACAAGAACCTTATGAACATAAATATTTTTGCATATATATATCAATTGTTTTTTTATTTACATTCAGTTTCCGTACTTGATATTAAAGAGAGCAGAAAAGGTGTCCCACGAGTGTATCTTGTCATTGTAGCGTTTTATTTCAAAGGGTTTTAAAAATTACTCAGAAAGAAAATGTTTAAGCTTGCCTTACTTTTAAATAATAATGATAGTCCTTCGCATGCAACTCAAATTAGAAGGACAGCAAATGCGCGACAGTTAATGTAACATTTGCATATAAACCGCAAATGTGTAATATTCTTGTTTAAATGAAAAACGTTTACTTTGTAGTTTCATAATGGACGATTGCGTCGTATAAATGCCTGGTGAATAATGAGCAATACATATTTTAATTAAATGTCAGACATTGCTGACTGGTTAATGGGACACAAAGAGCGTAATTTTTCACGTTTATGTGAAATATTGCGCAATACGTGTACTGTCACTTTAAAAGGAACAATTTTTAATTTACCATGCCGCCATCGCGACTTCATATAAATCTACTCAATCAGTAATCCCATTGTAATATCCTTCGAGCCCAATTTAATAAATAAAACCGCCGTTTATCTGAAAAATTGTGTTTAACCTATTTATTTAAATTTATTTAACTAATTTTCTGTGAGAAACGGTACGTTGTGCATTTAATATTAAAACAATGCGCATTTTGAGTCAAAATAATTCGCCCCATCTTATTCATGTCCACAAATCTTGAAACCGATCTAACTTATTTGCAAGTCTCTTACTGAAATATCGAACTGATTTTCGGGTTAAATAGATTTGTTTGTGATTTGTATTCGCAATAAATTTCAAACGGCTTGGCAGTGCCCATCTACAATCCAATATTACGGCGAAAATGAGCAATTCTGTGTTGAAATATCAGCCATTAATCTGAAATATCATTAGGAGATTTCCGAACGACATAATTATATGTCGATAAATATTCGGCCGTTCGATTCAAAGACATTGGCGCGATAATCGTGCTTTTAAGTGTAAATCCGACCAGTATGAAGCCGGTTCCCAGTAGATAAGGGTAGGCGAGTTTGAAACCCAGCGGTAAGCACAGTTTGGCCTTCGGAAGTGTAGTCGATGTTGTAACTGGCGAAAACCAACGGTTCAAAACCCTCGGCTCGATGCAAAGGGCGTACCTCCGAGCTCTGCCAGACTACGAACGGTACGTCTGAATTATTCAACGACCGCTGGATTGGCGTTAAACGAAAATTTGGTGATCATCCTGTCGTAGTTTGCAAGTTCCTACGAATCCAGACTTGAATAATAACGGACAGATTTTTTCCCAACTTACGACTTTTTGCGATTAAGGTTCCCTAGGACCACTGATTGCAGGGAAGGAATGAAATTCGCGAAACAAGCGTATGTCAAACGTCAAAATTGTAACCACGATGTTCGCTTGTTTTTATTCCAAATTCAAATTTTTACGTATTATATTCATTTGCTTGTCCAACCTACGCTAGCCCAGAGGCAATTGGCGTTTCATTTCGCCGATGGTTGACTGACAACAGCCAGTGTTGGGCCGATTTTGACCCGATTATAAATTTCTAATGGGTTTCGCGAATGGGTTGTATGATGTGCTCTAATTGCATGGTGCCTAGTACTATTAAAAGTTGATAATAAGCGCTAAATACCCGGTGCTTATTAAAAAAAGGTTGCGATGAGCTGGGCAAGCACTGCGAAACTCAGTCAGATTGCTTCATTACGACACTGTTTCATATTTACAAGAAAAAATGTTGTGTATCAACAACTGAACTGAACTTCGTATTAAATAATGAAAAAAATGTTGTCCAAAAAGAGAAAACAGTTTTGGCAATTGATTTCAAAATCCGCTTTTAATATTTGCTGTGCCTTAAAACATGGTGCACTGAATACTTTTCGTATAATTCTTTTTTCCATATTATAAATTGCCACAAATTCTTTTTTTATTGATTGTTTCTAGTTTTTGAAGTCGAGCATTTGAATATTCAACTGTGATACTTCATATCGTATTTGTAAAAATTGTCTGACCTTTTGACGCCTGTGAAATCGATATTTTTATTGTACTATTTTGTCTGTACATGATACTCTTATATACAAACAAACACAGTAAGAATTGTGATATTAGTTTTTTGGGCTATAAATAGGTCTTAAATGGTACACAGATATTAACATAGGTCATACACTGGTTATATGGGTCATACATTTACTGTTAAATTATTTTATTTGAAAAAAATAATGGAAAAAATGACGCAGAAAACGCTAGACTCTTACACATCTCTTAAAATAAGAGGTTAGGAGGTTTAATCTCTCTTTTTGGCAACTTTGTATCTTAAAATAAGATACACTTATTCTCTTTTCGGAGAAAACCTCTTAAAATAAGAGATTCCTTTTCCCATTTTAGTCAGTTTTTCCGACATTATGTTAGCTCTGCAAATTATGTAAGCATCTCACAAGGCAGCTATTTCCATTCAAATTTCAATGTGATGTTCTTAAACAAAGATATAAGGTGAACACGATAGCGTCTGCCAAATGTCCGTTGTAAATACTTTCGTGGCGCTTACTTTTCAATGAATCTATACTTGACCAATTGTTTGCCGTTGGACCTTTGCCAGTAACTAAACGGTTGTTGGCACGATGACGGTACAATATCGGGACAATACTTATCGACTTCAGGAGCAAATTAACGACATCTTACACTCGACAGACAGAAGGCGCGTTATTGGCGCAAGTTTGAACTGACCGTTGGCAATCAAGAACTAGACAATCGTGGAACAACAGCCCGAGTTTGATTGAATTAGTGACATTTCTCCTTCTCTTTCTATCTCTCTCGCTCTATCTCTGCAACCTCTCTAATAGCGGAGAATATTGTCTACATATTTGAAAAAAATATATAGAAAATATATAGTAAATATCTAATGTCACATATTTACCATTTAGAAAATTTTTAATATACAATTTTAAGTATGTACACCATATTGTATGTAGAAAATATTTGTATTTGTTTAGTAAATATATTACATTTTTTTTGTACTTATTTTCTAAATTGGACATTCTAAATATTACAAAAAATATGTTTTTATATTTACAAAATATTTACTAAATATTAGGGTTTGTTTATATGACGCGAAAAGGGAAAATATGACACATTATTTTGAATACTTTGACAATTAGTAAAAACGATAAAGATTAAAAAATTCTTGGCGTGTCAAGAATTTTTTTAATTATATTTGGAACATTTTGAACATTTCTGAAAATTTTTCAAACAAATTCAATATTTTTTTACTGGAAATATTTGTCAATAAAGCATTAAACAATAAGAGTGAAACAATAACCAAGAAATTAAAAACGAAGATTAATATTTCACTGAATAATTCGACTCATTTATTAATTAACGATTAATTCACTTCGTATAATGTCTCGTCAAACTCTAACTCGAATCGATCGTATAATTACAATTTATATAATTACAAATTGTACATTGAATGTGGACATGTTTTACTTTTCCACATATCATGCATCATAATATGGACATATTAGTTGCCATTTATCGGTTGGACGTAAAAGATATCCCTCATGTTCGTTTATATGTCATTGTGAGATTGATTTCAATAATAAATATCGCATTAGTCTCGCGATAAATTATTGGCATTAAGCGTATAATTGAGTTACGCAAAATTGCGTCATTTCGTACACAGAATTCGACTTTTCGCAAACGTCACGTTACGTGTTAATTGAAATATCCCAATAAATCACAATGTTCAATCCGCGTCATGGGCCCAGGTGTATTGAATTGGCATATTTCTAACTTCATCTGTTATTTCTGGCTTGGTTGTATGCGCGCATACCTTTTTTAATTATACTGAACGCCCAAATTTAATCACTTTGGCGGCAAGCAATCTCGCTCATTATGTTCTGTATAACGGTAATTCAACGAGATGCAGGTCCGTCATTAAAACATATGGCGCGCGAAAATTAAAACGATAAATCGAGTTTGCCATACTACGAATTATTTATCGGAATATTATTTTTTTACGTTGTGGGCTTCACAGCGAAATGATCCGATCATAACTGCGTTACAAGTTGCCAGTTTCACGTCACAACAAAAAATCGCAGGTGCCAATAAACCTTATAAAACGACACGTTAACGTCGTTATTGACGTTTTCGCGGAACAGAAAAGGAATGAGTCCACGTTTTCATACTAATTGGATAGGGGACTGCGTTACGTCAAAGAGGACGGTTGCTATGATTTTTATGCGAAATTCCGCGAGGCAGTTTCGAGGTTCACTTAGACAAAATTCGCGAGGTAAACAGACAAATGTCAGTCTAGATGAGTGAAAACCCAGCTTGTTTGTCTTAAGTTACTCGAGACTGACATGTATCAAAATTATCAACGACAAATTTGATAAAAAAATACCCGGTCATATAAAGGTTTATTCTATTCGAAAACTTCATTCTTTCGGCCGGAGGAACTGCATCACCTCAAAAATAAATAGAGTCTCAAATCCACCTAATATCGATTTTTTTATCAGACTGTACTCTTGCAAATTCAACCTCATTAGGATTCCATATCAAATTCCAGTCATACTGGATACAACAAACATCATACTATGTTCAAAATGGATTTTTTTGCAACTGTCAAAATTTCCTGGGTAATATTCAGCCAATACCGTTGGATCTTCATTTTCCAATCAGTGCGAAACGGTACAGCTAACTGTCCTTTCGATTTCAAGCCAACATTTTCGGTACTTGAATTTGGCATCGAAGAATGGGGATTGCGTTTAATGCATTCTGAAATCGGAAAGGAAACATAATGATCGAGTCTCGTGATGCAGAGGAACCCTCTTTCGTTGCGGCGAATGCAAAAAGCTGACTCCTGCGTAGATTGAATTTGTAAGTCAATTTTTCAACTGCGGAAGCTCGTCGATGAGGTCTCAGAGTTTCACGATCGAGTGGAAATAAAAATAGCGAACCCGGACGCGGCGAGAACAGCGCCCTTCGTCTTGGTCGGGTGTAAAACATGAAAGAAAGTGGTGCAGCCGGGACGAGGGATTCGGCGATGGATGAAGCTGCGCGTAGACAAGAAACGAGATCCCAAGACAGATGGTCCTGCCTAATAGAATGATGCAGCCGCCACTGCGAAAGCACTTCTCGAACGGCGTCACCGATGTTCTTATTACAGTTCCGGTGTGTTTCCACCGCCGGACAAACGACCTTCGATTTATTTCTCAATCTTCGAGTACATTACAACTTTTCTCGGTTCAGGAATTAAGTGCGACCTGAAGAAAGGTGCGCTTCAAAGCGTTTCCGTGAATGTGACTTGGATGTGGATGAGTTTGTCGAGTGCAATTAGTGCATATCGAAACTACGCAGAAGGTAGGTAGATGCATTAGTATTAATGTTGCAGGAGAGTATTGAGCGGAATTAAATGTCGGGACAGAAAGGGTATTATTCGATGTTGATAGTTTGTAGGTATTCGGAACTGAAAAACACATTATTAAAATGCGGGTTTAAATTTTTCAGATACGTTTCGGTATCATTTGGACATGATTTATTTCGTACTATTTATTTCGTAGCAATATTACAATTATTGCACTGTACATTCTAGAAACAAATAATCTGATAAATAATTCCTGAATTTCGAGTTCTATTAACCCTGTAAATACGATTACCTATTGTTACTATTCTATGAATTTCATGCTTTCAAATTAAAAGGGCTTGGTTGTACTCCATCAATCCACGTTTATTCTGTAAATTAATGTAAGTAGAACATATCAACCGAATAATTTGGCCGCGATGTTTAATCGATATTCTTTCCCAAAATTTAAGCATTTCTTTTATAGTATTGTCGAATTCTCTTCATTCGGTATTTACTAACATTTCGAACAGAAGTTCGTTCAGATTATCGTGAGTGTATCGAAATTTATGAAATAGAGATAAATAAGGTGTCGTCGGCGAGGGAAATCTTTGCTATAATTAACAATTTCAAATGTTGTAAAATCGGTGTTTTAAAAAATGGTGATCTGTACGCGGCAGTGTACAGTTTCAATCTGAGACAATATGTACTACAATCGTAGTACATATTTAATAAAAGTAACAAGACTATTATTTCATTATCTCTAATCTCATTGATGGGATTATTCTGTCGGTACGATTCAGTGAATTTTTAAAGAGTGTCAGGTCAGCACAAGTTTGGCAAAACTAACGCCTGTTCCAGAAATAAACAGAAAATGAATGGCTAGCGCAATGAATGGCACGGTTAAGTGACTCGATCTAGAATTAATGGGCTCTCCGTGAAATAACGCGGTGGTTCCAGCCGATGCAAATTTCACGCTCCTGTTGGATAATAAAAGTGCAACGGTTTAGATATCAATTTATCACACCTTCGTAGCCCGTATTATCGTATTATATGTTCCCGATCTCTTTTTATCTATGTACCTCTGGTATCGTCATTTCGCTATTACAATTGTACGCCTTGCAAATTACAGGCGTTTGTCAACAGCTCAGAACTATTCGCTGCGCCGGTATTATTATCCGCAAGATAATCATTATAGTCATAAAAGTTCGTTTATGGAGCAATGCTTGCTCTGCTGCTTCGTAGCATTAGGGTTTCTTTTTCCATATATAGAATCTTAAAAAAGTGGTTTTATCGCCGCAAAGTTTATATTCTCGTATGAAGAAATAGTTCGAATGACATAAAGTAGGACACTTTATGTCATCCAAAAGAGAGTAGTGGTCGATGATATATAACGCCAAAAATTGCCTGATAATTAAAAAAATTATGCAAATTTCACTACTACTTAAAATTGATTACTTATGACGATATGAAATGTAGTTTCTCACAAAATATTTTTGCTCGTAAAGAAATACGAAATTCCGCCCCTAGTGGCGGAATGTACTATTTTAGCTGAGAAAACAAAAAATAATTAAAATAATTAATGACGTTCAAACAAAAAGTGAAAATAAAGATTAAAGTTTGAAAAAAAGTTTGGGGGTTAAAAAATCTCAAAAATCGCATGACGTTCTACGTGAACTGCCCCTAATAAATTTCCAGACCTGGCGCAATTTACATTATATCTGTATGAATTTGATAAGCTTGATCAAGTTATTAGCGGAATTTACATAGAACCTAAATTGGTAGATAATTATGTAATTATTCATAGTAATATTACTAATGCATTATTATTTAAAACAATCCTCTATTACGCCAATGTTCTCATTATCGCATGTGTAAGAATAATTTAAAATTAGTTTGTCTATGTAATATTTATTCAACACAAAAAATTACGACATTACACTTATAAAGCAAGCTCCTATTCGTATAAGCATCAACATTTAGACGGTGGACACCGTTCTAGCAACAAATTCATTAAGAGAAGGTATGAGTTATGAACATTTCACAACTTACTGTTACGTGATACTTTAAATTACAATTCAAATTCGACACACAGAAAAAAAAGTTTAAAAATTATAGCGGCTCAGTTAGAATTCTGGTTGGATCAACCATATGTCAGTTGATCTAACTAG
>JABFPB010003231.1:0-17635 GCA_022817645.1 Ceratoteleas bidentatus
AGTTTTAAATAACATTTGCTCTTGTAAATTATTTCATTGAGATTGCTCTGTATCACGAATTTAAAAATTGTTTTTTTAAGAATTACTTTTTAATTAACGTATCATTGCAGAACATAATAAAATTGCAAACTTGTGCTCGCAGCAATAATTAAATAAAAGCTTTAGCTTTCGACCGGGATAAATTAATTGTTCCTTTTCATTAGAAATATATTTCAAAAAGTAATTGAACTTGATGGATTTTCAAACGAAATTTCTCGGATGTTAAGTTAAGAGGTATGTTAATAGATCCAGTTTCATTAATCGTTGAGAAACAAATGAAACACTTTTAATAATGAACTTAATTCGAGTAGGGTATATTACGTGATGTATTTAGAACAGCTGCGTGTGTAGTATGTATGTATTTTTACTCAAACGTTACTATTAGAACACAATATTTCACACATAAAATAAATAAAATATAAATTGAAAGTTATAACATCCTTACATATAATTTGTATTAGAAGTAAGAAAATATTACAATTAATATTCTGAACTTCTAAAAAACGGTCAGACAATATATATTTGCAATCGCAAATTATATTACCTTGAATAAAAAATGTTCATTTATTTAAAAAAATATTTAAAACATTGTGCATCGAATTATCAATGTTGTTTAGCAATTTAATATTGTGTTACGTAACAATATTTAACGAAACTAGATTACTGCTTGAACTGCATTTTCAAACAGTAATAACTACTTTATACGGCTGATTCTAAAGGACTGCGGTTTTTCCTTAAGACAACTGAACTTGCTCAAGAAAAACAAGTGTCTCCTTAATGTCTTTTTTGAAAGCGTTTAGACGTTTATTGATGACCTTTCTTCAGAATCGTCTTTAAAACACACTTACCTCTCGAGTACATAACTTTTAAAATATTTTCTGATAATACTTTCAAATGAATATCAACTTTAATCTTAATTTCTTCTCTGCCACAGTTTAAAATAACATTAACCGCATTTCTCATAAATGACATAAAAGGAAACGACAATCTCCAACCCCCTACCAAACCAAACCCATATTTAAAACTTTTTATCCAGAACTACAACTGTCTTGCATCGCAAAAAATATGTCACACCCTCATTCCCAAAACCTCAATCCAACTTAATCCCTACTCGCACTACTGAACATCTTCCCTAATTAACAACTTCAATACCCACCCAACAAAATTTCCCAAACATTCACATCCTCAAACTTCAAGACAACAAAGATCGCATCAGCTCATTATTGAAATATTGCAGACACTTTTGCAGATACCGCTTCCTGTTTACAATAACTTTTTCCTATGCAGATCTCATCAATTATTTCTTCCAAAAAAATTTGTTCGCAAAAATATATTTATTTATTCCCTAATATTTCTTTGGGCTCGATTTTCTCAATTAGCACTGTAAAGTCCTAATTTTAAGACACGTTGGTAATATAGACGGCAAAAATGTCTTGAATCATGACATTTTTTTACGAAATAGACACTATAATAAATATCTAAACGTCTAAAAAGTAGACACATACAAAGCTGTATTTTTTTAGTCAAAAATTCGATATTTAACTAAACATTTATATTTGATATTTTTCCTCATTCTGGCACGTAAACTAGGAAGTTCACGTGCCCGACTTTTTTTTTATTTTTTAAATGTACGACTTTTAAGTGCACTTAGAATAAGTGAATATTCACCTTGTGGAATTTAGAGAGTCTTCTTCAGTCACAACTTTACTAATTTTGAACCATTTTTGTGCTAGCAAAATGTTTATACATTTATTACAACAAAATTTATATATAAGAAACGAAAATAACACTACTTAGGTAATTTTTTTAGTTTTCTTTCACAAAGACGTGATAATATTGTAATATCTGCACCCCAAATAAAAATTCCGTCTAAGTAATTCATTTTAACTAAATTCCAAACATCGGATCGCAAATTAGATCAAAATCGGTTGAAAATTGGCCAACTTGTCCCTATTTCAACATACCCCAAATGCCTTTCCCAGTAGCCTAGATCCAATTCAAATTAAAAAGTTAAAATTGTAAAATGGACACAACACCAATTTGGAGACCCAATGTATAAACTGTTTCAGCTTGGAATAAATGGCGACCAATGAGGAATCAGAATTTCTCAAAACATAAATTGGGAGTAACTGCATTCAATTGTAAATCAAAATGGCGGCAGCATCGAAATAGAAATTCCAATTTTTTAATTGGATTATTAGATTAAATCAAATTTAATCCAATATACCGCGGTATATTGGATTCTATTGGAACAAACTAGAACTCCCTGCCGCCATTTTGATTACAATTACTTCCAATTCATCTTTTCAGAAAATCTGATTCCTCGTTGGTCGCCATTTATTCCGATTTGATACGATTCATACATTGGACCTCCAAATTGGTCTTGTGTCCATATTACCATTTTAACTTTTTAATTTGAATTGCACCTCGGCTGCTGGGTTACTTTATATCAAATCCAACTTTAACTATCATTTTCATTCAGCTCCAATTCGACTAACTTTCCGGGTCGACAGCTATTTGTAAACAAAATTCGCGAAAATCGCTTGGAAACTAGCGACTTTGCCACTTCCTCAACGAAAATTCCTTCAGAATCCAATTTGGCGCCTGCACACCGCATCCCGGCGTTCAAAGCGGCCTGTCTGGCGCTCCTGCGAGCACGCACGCGCAATATTATTGACTGGCCCAAGTGACGTCTCATTCACATCGCAACGACCCGTGTCGAGCATTGCCTCGAAACGGCCGAAAGTGCGAGCGATCTGGCGCGACGCTTGTGATTGGCACTGGCTTGTGGTTCGCATGGCCCGCGATGTTCGCCGCGGCCCGTGATATGCCGGCATCGTGCGGCCCGAAAACGGCCGCCGGCACGTGAACGGCGATACGTCATCGGGCGTGGGTGATGAGGAGGTCGGCCTGGACGTAGCGGCGCG
The DNA here is from genome assembly GCA_022817645.1 of Ceratoteleas bidentatus. Taxonomy (NCBI): domain Eukaryota; kingdom Metazoa; phylum Arthropoda; class Insecta; order Hymenoptera; family Scelionidae; genus Ceratoteleas; species Ceratoteleas bidentatus. The sequence goes on from JABFPB010003231.1 coordinate 2,967, forward strand.
TCTCCGGCACGCTTCGATAACACAGTTCCTGGCTGCTGCGAGCAAATGGCGGGCCTCGCCGGCAGCTCGGCTGGAGGTTTAGGCAGACCACCCACCATGCTGGAACAACTGTTGGAGGAGATCAACTTTCAGCGCACGAAAGAAATGCGACAGCTGCTGAATGACGGTAAGTCATCTAGAAAGATTTTCGAGGTCGGAATCGAGGTCAAGGTGTACCCTAAGAGTTTTCTCTTAGGGTACAATCCTAATATAGAGCTATTCCATCTAATGTTCCATCTAAAAAATCAATATTTTAGACACATAAGTCATGGCAGGAAGAGTTAGATTCCTAGTTTTGATAAAGATGTTATTGTTGGCGTTCTATCGAGAAGTGTTCTGTTTGGGTTCACTGAGAAAGCAAAGTTCTTGGTTCAAGTGATTTAATGCGATAAGAGGATAAATGAATATTAGTTTAAGGAGAGTTGTAGAAAAGATGGATAAAAGCTAAACCTCTTATTTTAAGGCGAAGTAAGAGAATTGTTAGTGTGGTGAAGCCGGGATCAATTGGGTTGCCATTGGTTTCAGATTCAGGTTTCGTGATGTTGCCGGGCGGCTGCTACTGGACCGACCTGTTCGTGCGCCACTTCCTGTTCCAAGCCGAGCACACGATTGACGGCGACGACCTGCTGTTCTTCGTGCGCAAGAAACATGTCAAAACTTCGACGCGGTATTTACCGAAATTCGAAACCGAGGTGGACGTATTTCGTAAGGACAGCAAAAAGCTGCCCGTCGGGGACCCGGATATCGATTGGGAGGAAACAGTGTACCTGAACCTTGTTGTACATCAATTCGATTACACGCTTACTTTGGCGATCTGCACGAGAACTAGCCCGAAGGAATTGCAAGTAATGGTTTCTCTTGTCTGATTGTTACTGATGCGAGAAAAATTGGTCTCGAGGGTATTGGCTGTTGGTTTAAGTTTAAGGATACTTTGAGTGAAGTTTGCGAAATTGTAGGTACTAAGAAGACACTCGCAGAAGGTGTATGCCAGTCCTAGTCGTCGTCGAATGGATGCAAAGGGTGACCTGGAGGAGATGACCTATCCGCATATATGTTTCATGGTGGACAATTTTGACGAAGTTTTCTGTGATATACTGGTCAGGGATGGAGAGATGGTTTGCGTGGAATTAGTGGCTTCTGATAGGGATGGTGCTGTTCAAGGAGTTATTTTTCTTGGTTCCATCAGATATGATGCACTGAAAAAAGTTTATGATGCTAGAGTTAGTATGTTTACTGTAAGGTATTTTTCTGTTACACTTACATGGATTTTACAGATTCGTTTTTGTACGGAAAATATTCCTCACAATTGATTATGTTTCTGATTAAATTATATTAGGACATTTGAGTAATCGATTTAAGACAATTGAACTTCAGTTGAACTTTATATTAATTTAACCTTTCGTGAAAGTACTGGCTTGGATGGTTCTTGTCTTGAATCAAGACTCTTGATAGTTATTTTTATATACAGACTAGGAAACTGATTATTGCTTTACATGATTTTTTGTCAAAAGTACGTGCGCATTATACATGCGCAATACACTTGTTTGCTCTTTCGCACGGTTTGCACAATCGCCCCACAAATATTACATTGTATTAATTTTAATAACGTAGGAATACGTATATTAATGATGATGATAATTCATAAAGGTATTATATATTGAGTTCAGTATTAACGTACTTGTTAATGAGTTATGAATATTATTATTTCATCTGTCAGACATTAAATAAACAAGACAAAGTTCACACAATTAATAATTCAATGGCCGTTAATGACTTGGCTTTTGAAATTAAAATAAATATATCCGTTCCAAATATACTGTAGTCTGCATATTTTCAACTCACACTCACAAAGACTACATTTTATATCAATTACTCATAATTATTATTAATTAATATAATACTTAATATAACCTCGTTTTTCTTCACAGTCGAGCCTTAGCACGAAAATGGCACAACGAATGACGTTTGGTTTATTCTCTGGACCTACATCTCAAAGGATAGAGTTTGTACGAATGAAGGGACCTCAAGGTACATTTCTAATCCAGTGCCCGAACCGTACTTGATTAGAAAAATGAATTACCTAGTATTCTGTATATCCTCCAACATAACATACACATTTATTTTGAATAACCTCGTTTTTAAATAACATCATACTATTATGTTATAGCCACACTGTAATTCAACATTTTTTCTGTAAAATCATACAATATAGAATACAGTTCTGCACATCGTCAACAAAATTGAAACACATCATCCATCATTTCTTCCATAATTCTAGAGTATCTAGAATTATGGAAGAATATCTTCATCCTCTAGAGTTTTTAGAAATATAGAATCATCGACCGATTATTTTTGCATGGAAAAACTTAATCTACATTCGGTCTAGTGCCAAATTGTATCCAGATTGTATCCAGACTATATCCAGACTCTTTTTAATCTGGATATAGTCTGATCCGGACGCATGCCAGACTTTATCCAGATTGATTCCATATTATATCCACACTTAAAAGAGTGTGGATAAGGTCTGGCATGTGTCCTCACCCAGATTATATCAAGAACAAAAAAAGTCTGTTTCTAGTCCGGATACAATCTGGAAACAGTCTGGAAACAATATGACAGGACTATATGTTGCCAGACCGATTCCAGATTGATTCCCGAATGAAAAAATCGATTAGAAACCAATAAATCCGCATAGAAAATAAACACAATCCACATACAAATTATTTCCATATGCAAGAACCAATATATACCAATCAATTAAATGTATTTGCAGATGGGTCATAATATTGCCTATTATAACCTCTGCAAATTTTGACAGATTTTGGACAAAAGCCCCCTAGATCCAAATAGACAATTCCTATTGGTTTCTAATAGATTTGTTTCAACAGGGTTTCTTTTCACCAGGGATTAGAAATGGTTATTACGAAAACACCAACTAACTCTGTCCTCAATTGTCAGGAAAGGGACTTGCGGAGATGGCAGTGATGAAGCCCAAAGGTTCCGGCGCGGAGACCCCGACATCGGAGCCTGGCTACTGCGTGACCGACAGTCTCTGGGACGCCGACTGGGACGACGCGGAAGACCTCTTCCTCTACCGACATCAGCGCCGCCTATCCGACCCCAGCGCCAACCTGAACAATTTCGTGCGCGGCGGTTGGAAGACCAAGCCAGACTCAGCCGCAACAAAGGCGCGCTCCGAGAACGAGGGACTGGACTCAATGGCCAACGGCCTCACCGAAATCGAGGCCGGGGACGTGCGCGACGGTAATGCCCCCTACAACCCGAACCCGTTTCTGTTGGGAACATTCTTGACCCGTTGTTGCACCTGTGCATGCCCGTTCTTGCGACTAGTTACCTCTTTGGATTTGCTGCTCGCGACGTTCGTTCAGACCTCCCATTTCGGCTACGCTCAAATAGGCTTTTGAACGACCTCGACGACTGAACAGTCAAATCCGCAGTAACGTTAACCTCGCATACAGACATTAGGCACACCTCCGTCAGGTTGTCCGGAGGTGCGAGGACCAGCAGACACCAGTGATGGGTTGACAGACATACATTAGCTACCACCGCGACACTCGGGATTGCGGCAACAGAACCCAGTAACCGACCCGATACACACTAAGAACGATCCTAGTAATACGATTAAGTACGATTGCGTGACGAAAGCGACCAAACCCAAACACCGTCGGTACTCGAGAATTTGTGTATAATCGTTGGCACATCCTTTGCCACCTGTTTACTTTGTAGCTAATGAGCAGGATTGCGACTGGGGCGGCCGGGGCTCGGAGACGGCGACGTCGGTTGAGAATTCGCCGGATAAAAGCACAGGGAGCCCGGTGCTCGGCTGTCGCCGACGGGGACAGGATTTGCTCGCGAGGAAGCAGCTCAGGAATAGACGCGAGAAAGGCCGCCGCTACGAGAACAAGACGCTTAGCCAGCAAGACGCAGCCTACCGCGACACTCGCGGTGAGTGTGCTCGCGCGAATTTACGCTCCGATACGTCGTCTCATGCGGGTACAACGACGCTCGTTTTCACGCTCACGGGGTGTAATGAGGAACTCTGCTGACTGAGTTAGGGATTCCGGAATTCTGGTCCCAGAGAGATGGCAGAGTTACATAAAAATGGACCAATCGACAGTGAATAAGGGAACTCGAAGAATACGAACTGTCTCGCGAAATGGGGAACATTTTTATTGGGCAATGGCGAAGTATGTTGGGGGACGTTGGATTATGTGAGAAGGAGGAGGAGTAAGTTTTTTTGGGGTAGCAGCGTCGGGACGTGGGTAAGTGGGTATGAAATATGCCAATACTTTGGTAATCAAATATCGGAAGAAGAGCTTGATACGGGAATTTATATGCGGGCTTTGTTGGAAGTCGACGGAATTTGTGCGATGATTTACTTTTGTACGGTTTGGGGTTTTTGCAGGCTTGTCTTTTTGTGAGATATTGATAGCGAGGCTCCGGTGGGATGGATTTAAATGTTGGCTAGAGATGCATTTGCATTTTGTTTTTGTGGAGATCGCGAAGCATTTTTCCTGCATTCCGTATAATGCCGGAGTGGAAGACGTGTATGAATTACGAGTATCACGTACCCCTTGAGACGTCGATCTCGATTCGATGCGAATATTGATCCACCGAAATATACAGCAGTGAAAGAGGAAAATATAGTCGGGGTATATTGTCGGTTGTTATAGTGCTTTTTATTTGAAAACCTTTGTGATATGGGACCAATTTCATTTTTATTGAAGGTGAATGAAATTCGGGCAATCCCAGTCAGGAATTCATTGTATTGATTAGGTTCAACTGCTCCCTTTGCTGAGTTTCAACATCTACTCCAGGAGGGTTCCAGCTTAAAGTTAACGAACTGAGTCTCTTCATAATGGGATTTCAATTTCATTAAACTGTAAATTCCCCTACTAATTTATTTTTAATCTATTTCCCTTCTGACAATTGAGACTAACTGTTATATACAATATATTATATTGCTAAGCACTGTCACTACTACGTTATTAGTCAATAATGCTTAACGACGTACTTAATATTTGACGAACTCGTCTGAAAACGAAAATTACTGCAAATGACAACTCCAAATTCCAAGCAGTAAATTGTGTCAATACATAATAGTTACTGCATTAATTATTAAGTTAAATAGCATCAATTATTCCTGATTGCAGAGACAGATTAGAAACTAGATCTAGCTGATAGCACAACTCGTGTTAACAAACTTCACTAATTCATAATTGCATAAAGCATTACGTACTTTTGTCAAAGTCACTTTGATTATACAAATAACCATGTCAACTAAATAATTTCCTACATTGAAGCTTATCGTTAACACGTAAGAATGATATGAATCAATTATGATCCAATTCTATGGAAATCACCTAGTACATCACAACGTATCAATTATGGGTGATTTGCACGATGACATTAAACATCATTTATGCGTAATTTTAATTAACTATTTACTGATCAATCATTTACTTTTCATAGCAAATTCTGCACTCGATTTTTCCAGTATTCCAATATTCATGAGCTACTAATAAAAGGTAATCCGTTAAACCTTAATGATATGCAAGCGATATGTCAAACGTAACATAATTTACTTTCATAGCCAGTTTCACATTCAATACCTCAATTACACATATTTATCCTGTTATAAAATTCAAAATCACCACCTTCTTAATTACGAAATAACAGTCTCTCCCAACCTGAAATCGATCAAATACATTAATTTCTGATTGGGCCACTTCCTTTTTTTTCATACTAACCCTTATTATTCCCTCAAAGAATCATCAAATTCGTGTTCAGCCGCGACCCCTTAAAACGCCCGGACGATATTTTTCTCGCTCAAGTGGATCAAAAAAAAAAAATCCCGCGGGTGCACTCATCGCCACTGACTTTTTGGGCTTTCGCGGTAGGCATATCCCCGAGTCAGTTGCTGCATCACATCGAGGTTGGCAGCGAGATTCTCCTATCGACGGACACGCGTCTGAGCGACGAAAACGACGTCAGGCAAAAGCTCGACAGCGGTGCCATACTGGTGAACGGGACGGAGGAGTTGCCCCTGGGTTATGAGGGCCATAGCGAGAGCCCCGGGCCCGCGGGCGTGGACAATCTGAGCAATACAAACGACAACGAGTCGACAGCCGAAGAAGCTGTCGACAACGATCTAAACGTCCGGCTGGAAACGAACGCGAACCCCCGACTGGGCCGCTCGCAGTCGTGCCGCGGACCCTCGAGGCAAAGCGCGACCTTACCCAGAAGACGACGCAGGAGGGCTTACTCGGGAAGCCTCACCGGAAGTAACATACTTCCGCCGCACCGCGTCACACCCGACGGCACTGCCATCTACTATTGGTGCGAGCTTCCGCGCCGCCCCGGCTCTCAGGGTAAATTGCTTCCCCAGTGTGCAAAACGAATCCAGTATCAGTATTGAATTATACAAACGAAGGTCTTGGTAGATTTTGTTTTCACGTATCTGAGTTATGCTCGCGTTTTTTTTTACTTTGGCATTAGGCGCGCACGCACGGCCAGGTTGCGAAGTTGCGACTTAGGGTCCCGCGGACTGTAGCTTGTTTTGAACCGATGACACGTGCGGTTGGTTGATTGGCTGGCTAGTGTTGATGCGAATGACCAGTACGGAATGCGTAAATAGCGAGTTTGCCAGTTGTTGTTTGCTGGATGAGGAATGACCAGAAAAGGGTGGTTGGATAGGTCAGATTGCTAATCGTCTTGCGTTTGCTCGACAGAGCTGGACGACGGCGCGTACAACCCCCTGTGGACGATGCGAGGGTTTACCCAGACATTCCACTTCTGGAAGGAAAGTAAGCGAGCCCAGTCCGTCCCGCTGAACGCGTTTCTGACGTACATCACATTGCCATGGTGGAGTATTGTTAAAGGTATGGTTTTGCTAGTAGAGAGAGAGAGTTTGAAGGGATGAGGAGCAGAGAGTTAATCAACTTTGTTTCTGTTGCAGACATTCTGGACCACCGAGAAGGTCCCATTTTGACATTTTAGTCGGTAGAAGACAGCTCACTCTACCTTCTTTTTCTATGGATTTCTATAACGTGTGCTAAGTCAGTTTGTGTGTAAAGTTTCGAGGAAGCTAGCAACTAAGACCGAGATTGAGAACAAGATATTTCGATGTCACTGTGCCATGTGGTTGGCGCTTTGAGTTGCCGTTTTGTAATATCGTTTGTATTCATTCTTGTGATTTCAGTATTATTGAACTATATTTATGAGATAAAGTTTTACGACAAACTAAACGGAGTTGTGTTTCGAGTGCCTTTATTTGACTCTCTAATGGTACATTGCAATATAAATGCATTACTGGTCGCTCCGGGCCCGTCGGGCCCGAATTGAAATCGAACGATCGCTCAACTACAAACTAAAGTCTTACGAGGTACCGCCGCATAGATAAATTATGTACAATAAGTATAAATTATGACGATATATATAAATGACAGATGTCTGCGCAATGAACGGGTATATCACTGTAGAAACGTTCTCTTACAATAAATTAAATCACCGCAGTTAAATATAAAGCCTTCGACGCTCCAGAGCAGGTTAAGTCCTAGTACCGGCCGACGATCTGTTGGATCCAGTCCAAGTAGTGCGATACTCTCGCGTACACTCCGGGAATGCCAGCCTGACCGCAACCAATACCCCAAGACACGACACCAGTAAGTTGCATTTTTCCTTGGCGTTCACAGACCATGGGGCCGCCACCGTCACCTTTGCATGCATCTTTGCCTTCTTCTCCACCAGCGCAGACGAAACCGGAGTGCAAGTTGAAAGATGGTCCTAATCTGGTGCGACGCATCTGATGTTCGCAAACGGAATTGCTGATAACAGGTACGTCAACTTCTTTCAAGATGTTCTGGTACTTTCCGAAATCTCCGAAGGCGTCTTTGCCCCAGCCAGTAGTCCAGCACCTAAAGAAAAAAATTACGTTTATAAAGAATGAGATGTTTAATTAGATTCTATGGCAATTGGAAGAAGAACAATATCATTTGCTCCATTTACCTTGCTCCAGTGAAGTCGTCGTGTTTACTTGGCAAACAAGCCGGGCTGATATGGGGGTTCTTCTCAAAGTCAATGTCATGATCGAGTTGCAGGATGGCGATGTCGTTGTACAGAGTACCAGCATAGAATTCTGGGTGCACGTACACGCTGACGATGTCACGCTCGATGTGCGGGAAGAACTCCACGTCGTGGTTGACATCCCATTCACCGAGACGGGCACGAAGGTCACGGCCCTTGTAAGTCTTGACGCAGTGAGCTGCGGTTATGATATGACGTGGAGACACCAGGGTACCTCCGCAAACGTAGACGCTTTCGGTCGTATCTTTCTTGAGGATAGCCACTTGCCATGGATACTCGCCTAAAACGTTGTTGATTAGTCAGAGCTAATGGGTGGATTTACGGATTAATTTTGTCTGTTAATGAATCGTATGTGAATTGTGGCATTACCGAATTCAGAGTCACCATCGACGTAACTCGGGTTCTTGATACGTCCGTTAATTCCCTGGCTGTTCCTCACGCCGCATTCGCCGAATTTGGGACGACTGGCGATAATGCTGTTTCGTCTGCAGCAAACTCTACGGGGACCGCAGCTTGGGGGGCGACCAAATTGTCTCTAAATAGGAAAAGGATGTGTCAGTGCAACAGATACAACTAGAACCACGAAAGTTCTACGGAAGTCTACCGTTCCACGTAATAATACTATCCAGAAGCAGGAATAAGAATTGGAAATTGTGTAATATGCACATGTGTTTTGTACAAGGATTCGTGAGTTCTACATACATGTTTCTGTGTATTGATAAAAAATTGTTTGAATTGTGTTTCTGTCCACCTCTTCACCATCACCTTACCTCTTCAACATCATCAGCTTGAACGCCATCGACTTGGCGCCTCTTTCTAGATGGAAAAGCAATTTTGCCCGTACCAGTTCGTGACTGTGTTTCATCAGCAGTTATGTTCGAACGTGCGTTTCTGTAGTAGTCGTTGTAGCCACCATAATAACCATCGTTGTAATAACCGTCATGCCCATGGTGACCATGGTGGCCGTGGGTGTATTGCGGTCTGTGATAGTGTTCGTGGTGGTGAATCTGTGTGGGTCGTGGACCATAGTATCCTCCGTGACTTGGGTAGAATGGTGTTTGAGGGTAGTGGTGTGGACCATGTGGATGGTAGTTAGGAGCGTAATTGCCATGAAGCCCGCCCAAGAATTGCTCCTTTTTGTGGGACAGGAAGTGGCCCACTTTGTCAACCACTCCATGGCTTGGGGTGACATGCAGGTTCACATATGGTTTCACAACTTTTTCGCCATACTCATCTTTCGTCACTTGAACGGACACGTGAGGGTTTACCGAAACCAGGCCCAAGTTTATACCATTACCGCCGTACGGGTTTACCAAAGAATTGTCATCGTAGGGATTGATAGGATAGGAGCCGACGGATTGCGGTAGGCCGAAGCTGACGCCCCAGGTTGGCTTCAGGTTAATATTTTTCAGATTACCGATCAAACGCTGCAAACAAATCCAATGAGTCGCGTGTAGAGAGAGCGGACGTTATTTTTTTAGTTTTGAATGCGTGTGTAGATTAGTACGGTCGTTAGCCAATGATCCGTCCGTACATTCAAATGGCATCAGTGTGGTGAAATATAGTCCTTCTCTAGCTGCGTGACTTCATGGATTGATATCGACTGGTTCGGTAACCAACCGTCGTGTCTCCGTCAGTAATGTGGTCGATGAGCGTTTGTTGTGAGAAGGATAGTGTTAGGTAATGGACAGTGCCCGAGGGTGGATTAGATGTCAAGCTTACCATGCACTAAAGCCAAATATTTCAAAATACTTACTGGTTGGGCTTCGTCGTCAGTGGCGTCCCTTTCAGACACCTTCTTTTCTGCGGCTTCAGCTTCCCTTTTAGATCTGTTGTTAGATTCTGCGTCCTTTTGTTCGGTGGCTTCAGTCTCATTTGCGGCTTTGACAACGCGAATGACACTCATTGTTCCATTATTATTTTCAACCACGACTTCGACGGTTTCAGCATCGATGTCTTTGTTGAGATTTCTGGGGTCGATGTCCAAGTAGAGATCGTCTTTCCGACCAACCTGATTGACTGTCGTGCATTGCTCGTAAGGAACACAGATGCAGTCTTCAGAGTACAGCGAAGAAGGACCCTGGTCGAAAGTGTTTCCGTAATTATTAGCGCCGAAATTTCCAGTCTGTCCTAGTCCGTTCGCTCCTCCAAAGCCAGGGTTGAATTGCTTTTCAGATCCAAATGCTTTGTTAGAACTGGCGTCGAAAGAGTTATCCCCTTGAGGCTTCTCGTAGACTGGGTACCGATTGGCGTAGTTGTTTCCGGGTTGTCCAACCAAGTTGTTGGTAGATTTGGGTTCCTTTACTTTAAATGCCTTTTTGTACTCTTCAAAATCGTTGTAATTTCCTCCATACGTTCCCGAGCTTCCGTATCCATATCCAGGATTAATAGGCCCAACGTTGATTGGTCCACCTCCAACAGAACCTTCATTGTGATGGTAGTGGTGGTGAACGTGTTGCTGCACTCCACCAGCACCAGTTGGTCCAAGCAATTGCTTCTTGTCTAAGATGTATTTGTCGTCTAAATCTAAAGGTCCAGATTCGTAGACTGGTTTCAGACTGGGTGGGTATCCTGGCTTCTTGTACGATGGGTACGGGCCAACAAAGCTAGGTGGGGGTCCGTAACCTGGTCCAGGTGGAGGTGGAGGTCCATTAAAAATTGGCCCTGGTCCGAATGAAGGAATGGTGACTGGTTTGGGTGGTCCATAAGGTCGTTTGACCGGCACCGCTGGCAGAGGTCGTCCGACTGGTTTGATTGTTACAGGCTGAGCTAAGATAACTTCTGAGGGGTGGATGTCTCGGTGTGGTGGACCGTAATAGGGTCGTCTTTCTTCCACTTCTTCGCACTGGAAAGTAGATAACGGTTGTCGGTCAGAATATATATTCTCAGATATTTTAAGTTAATATTATATTATGTGATATTTTAAGAGATAACTTACATTCATCAGTCCAAGATTACACAACTTGTCCTTAATGTAGCTACGAGCGATTGTGTCGTTTCCTTGTTGTAAAGCATTTTTCACATTGGGGTCGGCGTAAACTTCATCGAAGCCTTCTAGATTACGACCCTGACGATTTGACACTAGAATATCGTCGACCACGGTTTCTACTTGCTGCGAAAGATAATTTTAGAAATTAGTGTGCTTTAGTATGTAGATTAATATGTATAACGGATATTTCAAGTTTCTACATACACATTCGAGATGAATAGTTGTAGTTTAGATTAGAATTAAGTTTAGGGGTAAATGTTATCATCAAGTTACCGATTGTTGAGCGTATTGATCAACTGCTTGAGCTACACCACTCGACCCGGATTGGACGTTAGATTGCTGATTGATGCCGTCGTTGATGGTAAACGATACAGGTCGGAATGCCTCGTACTGATTATTTGCTTCTGCCATCAAGTCTTGATTTTGCCAAGACCATTCGCGTCTGTGCATAGTTGGCGCGTGAGCTTTGTGTGGGCCTTTCGTGGCGAGACATTGCGTAGCAATGCTTATTACTAAAACGACCCACAGCTTCATCCTAATTTAGGAAATAATATAATTATTAGACATTTCATAACATATTTACGAAAAATGTCTATGCGCTACAGAAATAAGAGTCTTTTTCGAAGACACTTTCAAAAAAAAAAAAAAAAAACGCGAAGAACATGGGGAAATAAGACGTTTAAAACATTACTTTCAAAGAATCGAAAAGTCTTAAAATAAGACTTATTTTTCTCGTGTAATTTGCAGTAAGTTTCTTTTAATCCAATGATCTAATTTTCTTGCAACGTAGATTAAGTGATTTGGTATGTTAGACAAGAATTTGCATTATCCTTAAGCGAACAATAGCGAAAGTCAAGACGCTGATTAATTTCATATCCGTTCATTATCGAAACGCCAACTCTTACAACATTTCTCTTTTTCAGAATTTGCAATTATTTTGCCGAAATGGAGATCTGACTTTCATAATATTGGTATAATCTAGATCGTCTTTGTTCGGGATGAGTAATGCCATTTAGTCGCAGAAACCGGCTTTAACATAACCATACCGCGTGGGCAAGTTGTAACGAAAGTGAGAGGAAGTCAGGGAAAGTAATGCAACCGGTTCTGAGTATATAATGACTTTCTTTATACTAATTTAAGGTACACATGCGTCATATGTTCCTTTTTTGATTTCTCAATGCATGGGATTCGCTATAAGAAATTATTACATAATTTTTTTAATCGGTTTAAAACAGTAAGTGATGAAAGAAGTTTTGAATGTGTATAAATGGCGACTATAATGTCGCAAGAGTATATGCAATTGTAATAAATGTTTCTTCTGATTTTATCATTAAAATTACATTGGAATTATTCTGAAAACATGTCATAATATGTGTCATATTAGTTTTTATTTATAATAATAAATAATTTATTTGAAATAAATTAAGTTATGCTCAAACATAATATAATCGTTACTGTATATTCGTAATTATAATAAAAATGAATGTATCAAGTTAATATTTCACAGAAGTGTATCGTTACAATGAATCATTCAATCAAACAGTCAGCAGTAATACTATAATAACTTGTCAAACCCCTGGCAAAAGAAAACATATAGCAAAAATAGATTTCCAATATATTTCTAATATATTTCTAATATACTGTCTATATATTGTCAATACATTGCTACTATACAGCAATTATTGAAAATAATCTGTACGTTGGCATATATTGGTAATATATTCAAATATATTAGAAATAAATTGGAAATATGCGTATTATATAGATTTTCAATACATTTCTAAGATATTTCAAATATATTCGAAATATATTTCTTTTTTTTACTTTATTTTACTTGCGAATCACTTGTCACTTGTACCTTATTTCAATTTGTTACTTTCTTTCGACAATAAACTGACAAAAAGAAAGTCACCGAATTTGCAAATTGTCGTGGTTTATAGCGATTGTGAGATAAAAACTGACATTTGCTCTGAAACTTTCCGTTATTAAAAAGTTGGTTTGATTGAATTACTAACATTAAAGTGTATATGAACTAACGTACATTAAAATGATAACAAAAACCCACAATTGCCTTTATAAAAATAATATAACTTCTAATATAATCGAAATTTAGTTACTAAATGTCTTTTCAGTCAAAAAAAGAATATTCCAAAAAGGCCATTTATGTTCTACCATTTCTTCAAATCGACTTTTTTTATAAAAATGTTAATAAAAACGTTACCCATTTGTATGACATTTTATGTCACATTGAGTTTAATTGAAATATTGTTTTTTCTTCAAATTGTTCACTTCACTAAACAAGAAACGTACATCTTAATAAAAACAGATATCACAGAAATTTACAAATGCAAAACACTATTTTTATCTGACCGCTAAATGGCTCGAAATATTCATTTTCGATGAAAACCGGCTTTAGTCATTTTGTCGATAAAATTTGCTGAATTGTAACTTCATTGACTAAAACTTCACAATGATCCATAATCACTGGATACTTACCTAGTTGTTTATCGATCACTGGCACGACACTGAATTTCTTGAACACTGGCACGGTATCTCGTATATATAGCTTCTCTCTGCTCCAAGAAACACTTTCTCCGCGCACGCTAAACGCTATACCACAAACGCTTTTACTCCATGGATTCGTTCTTTATATATCGAGTTTTGGGGATGCTGAGGTTCGCCACTTGTTCTGCGGTGGGGTCGAATTATGAGTCATATACTATCTCTGACGTAGGTGAAAAACCATTATTACAAAAGAGCAGTGATCTTACGATGTATGCATTGACGTTGACTTAGAAATCCCCAAATTCCATTAGATGGAAACGGCCTGTATGAAATAGCTTTAAATCTTCAAAGATATATAATAATATTATTTAATCCCCATATTAATTGATTGTTTTTCAAAAATTTCAGTTCACTTAAATTTACAAAACAAGTTGTTGCAAATTGACGGTGATTATTTATCTCGCCTAAATTGGCAAACTTATCTAAAACCTCATAATTCTAGTTTTTGTCCTCAATTTTTGTTTTGTTTGTATAATTGTATGGCAAATTTTAATAGATTTTCCCTGTTTGTTGCATCTATACAGAATTATCGATGTTTCATTTTATTCATATATTGTCGACGATGTTCATATTGGCATCTTTTTCGTAAGTAACGTCGATATGATACAGTGCGTGCATGCATCAATTTCAATAGTATTGCCCGGGTTACGTCATCATATTTTTACATAAAAGATACTAAAAACTGTAATTATTTGTTTCAGAGAAGTTTATGCTGATTATCCTTTGCGAAGTTGATACAATTGGAAGAAATTATGTTGTTGTGCAAATTATGGTGTTATGTGGATTAAAAATAGTTACGCATGAAATGTTAATATTGATAAAAGAATTGTTTACCTTGCTTAAATAAAAATATATGTCTTATATTAATCTAAAGCGTCAGTAAAAATTGAAGTGCCGCATGCAATAACAGGGTATGCGCTCGGCGGGCCCCTAAATACAGTCAACCGCCGCTGTGACGATAACATTGGTT
>JABFPB010003232.1:0-17638 GCA_022817645.1 Ceratoteleas bidentatus
AGCTGGATCTTGTACCAAAAAATTGTTTTCTATAAACAGGTAGTAAAGAATTGATAATTACTTTTTTGTTGTTTTTAAGTGATCGTCAGTATTTTATAAAATGACTGAACATTTTTCTCATTGGTTCCATCTACTATCAAAAATTTAATCAACTATCAGTACCTAAACCCCTAACTTCAACATTATCTTGAATTCCAAAATTTTGAACTTGGAAGTGACAAATGTTTAGCAATATTTAAATATTAAGAAAAATATCTTTTGACGATTTGCACTCTAAGAAAGGCCCTTTAACCGTAATGCGATCCCTTTTACAGTATAACGGATTTCACATTAATATATCTCCAAAAGGATCCCTTTTTCTCCATTAAAAGTAAATTTGAGTAAACATACCGTTCACTCATCAAAGTACCGTTTTACAGTAAAATGACGCCCTTTATTAGGTAAATGAAACGTTTCAAGATAAAAGGACTAAATCTAAACGATTTTCGTTTTACCATTAATAGACATTTAATAAACATTTAATGGTCTTAGAGTGTGGACTTTCGTTTAGAAACCTGAACAAATGCTGATATTTCGTATGGGACACATTTGCACGAGGAACAATTTTCGGCACGACACAGTCACCGAATAAACGCGATCGATATTTCGGGCGCATAATCCTAGAATCGCTGGATTATTCAATGTAACCCATTAGGGTTTTAATGAGACAACCCTTTCAATGTCTTTAATGAATAGTCATGCGCGCTTGTTTTTGCTGTTTGATCCAATCAAGTTATCACATGCTGCGCTAATTTGACAATTTTTTCGTCGTCGTTGAACATTACGAAACCATTTGTATCATTATTGGCAAAATAATATCATTAAGGAACCTTGATGAGTGCCTTTATTTCATCAGAGAATGAAATTGAATAATAACAATATTATTTGTCCGTTACAGCGACGGGCAATTAATGAGTTATACGGAAAAAAGAGTTTCAAGTAGATTGCGAAAAAATTGCGAGTGTTTCGTATAATTTAAAGAAGTTGTGATTGAACGGAGGTTTTTGTCAAAAGAGTAATAATGGAAAGAATGTTGGCATATAATTTTGTTAATCTGCAAAAAATATCGGAATTTCGCCAATTTGGACGGAAACCAGTGATTAATTGCAAATTGGCGTGAAAAATGAATTAAAAGACACTTTGTAATCCCTTTGACTGAAATTTTGCGCGAGCAATTTCAAACGTCAAAGTTGCTAGAATTCACGTTCGTAGGCATTGAACGCACAAACGTTAGATTTGAACCACGAAGTTCATGTAACATTGCACGATGTGATTCTGCGGATTAAATTATCTTAATCAATTCTTGAGGATTAAGGTGTAACATGACTGTTCACTACCGCTGACATCCATTTAATTGTCGACGTGCGGCGGATGCGCTTTTCGGGGGAATCGCATTTCATTTACTCCTTGAAATACGAATGTTTTAATTTGGTTCAGTAAAAGTTGACAAACTGGCGAAATAACGATGGAATTGAGTTTTATTTGTAAATGAACTGTCGGTGTAATTAAAGAATTTCACAGTTGCATGATTTATCTGAAACATACCGTTGCAAATTCAATCGTATTTTGTTATTAAACCTAAATTAAATGAATCAAAATATTTGTTGAACTGGACAAAATATTTGTCCAGTTTTATATCAAAATGCTTGTATTATTTTGTTTGAATGGGGCCTTTTGACAAAAATGACTTTTAATCGCTGTGGTTTTTTCTTTTTTTTTCATAAAATCGAAAATATGTATAAACATTAGTTTGCAGGATTGCCAATCAAATTTTTTTAACTCAGAATGTCGAATAAAATATTAAAAATTGTTTGATTTTCTTTGCAAATTGATATGAGTATTTAACCGAAAAACAAAAATTTTATTGAAATGATTTGATTGAAAAAAATTTGTTTTTATGAAATAAAAAATTTGTTTTCGACGACCCTATTTTGTGTATTCTTTGATCTGTAAGGTTTACTAAAATGTATAATAAACAATTGATTATTTAAAAATTGAACTAAAAATGTGTTCCCTTAAGCTGACATTCAAGTTCTTCTACCATGGAGCTATTTCTCTTTGTTAAAAAAAGTTATGAATAACCTTTCCATCATGAATCGACCATATCGAGATTCTGCTAATCTGGTAGAATATTCCTGGCTAACAAATCATAATTTTTAATGACGCATTGTCGAAAATAATTATTTTCTCGCAATTGTTTATTACAAACGAGGTAAAATTGCGAGAAATCATTATTTCCGAACATGCGTTATTAAAAATTATGATTTTCTACTGAATTATATCTCCCAAAATTGCAGAATCTCGCTATGGTCGATTTATGAAGAATCGATTATTTATAATGTTTAATAAAAAAATGCAAATTCCGTGACTTGGATCATCATCTTAAATAACATTAAGTTTAAAATTGCAACAAGTTGACTCCTGTCATGTTCTATTAGTACAAAGATAATAGTTCTTCGCATTGCAGTTGATGATCTCGGCTTCCTTTATGTCTCACTTAGTAATTTATACTTAATATCTGGACAATAAAATTGCCCAACATTACTGCTAATTCCAGCGTATATCTCATTTGAGCGCAAAAGAGGCGGTATAAATCTGAAAGATAACGCTTAGTACGCCTATCTTTACGCATCTTTATAACCCAGGAAGGCTCATTACATTTAGGTTCTTCGTGTGTACGGCAGTGAGTCAATGGGACATAATCAGGTTCATAAACTGCCGAATGAAAACAGCAAAGGGGAAAACACGTTACGAAGTTGGAACATATTGATAGGGGTGGAGGCATTTATTTCGGATTTTATGGCTAATTTTTTACTCCCTTTTTACGAGTTACGACTTAATTAAAAGCGATGTGTTTTTGCGATAAAGGAGAAATATAAAAGGAATGTAGTTAGCGAGAGACAGAGGTTTTATTATTTAATTTCGCGAATTAAATATAAACCGAAATTGAATGTTGGCACTTTATTATGTATGTGCCTGGATGAAATTCCTTTTCATCATTCGGATGTGAATTTTAAAATATACAGCTTTAATCCATTTGACAAACTCATTATCGATATTTCCGCCATGTAATAAATAAATAACGTGTAATTGCAAATAAAAAGAGAAAAACCTCAACAACCCTTCAGTTAATGACTCGCTTTGGATTAAACGAACCAATTACGCGTTTGCGATGAATTTCTTATTAGATCGGCGCGGTGTGTTGCGTCACAAAAGAAATCGATTCGACGAAATTGACAATGACGCTTGAACGAAACCGGCTTACGACACCGTCAAATAAAACAAAAATAACAAAATAATATTTCATTTCACTCGATCAAGTTTTTTTTCAGCTATAAATCTCGTTCTTAGTGTTTGAAATTACATTATCTAACTAAAAATGAAGGACTTGATCGTGTGCTTCATTTTTGTCCCTCGATCTATTTCAGTCCACCGATGACTTAAAAACTCTGATTAACCCATAGGGCATAGAACTATCATGTCAAAATAATAAATAAAACCATAAATCTGGATTACTTACATAAGAAATGTGGATGCGGAAACAACATTTATTTATTTAATTTTTATACCGATTTCTTCAAATTTGCAATACTTTCAAACAAAATTAGAATAGTTAATGAATTCAATGAATTCAATTCGTTTTTAGTTGGAAATAGTAGAGAATTTTTTTTCATAACAGAAAAAAAATTTTCTTTATTCCAAACACATCAACCCGAACAATTTTCACTGAAAATAAAATCATTTACGAATGTCTAAAATTCGGTCGGTAATATTATTCTTTATTTGTAAAATTACAAAACGCATTATGTAAAACCAGGTTACATAACCTATTGTATAATTTTACGTATCCGGATTTACAATGTACACTGAATCAAGGTACTTTCAAATGAAACTCTAAATCGTTTCGCTGGCAACAACAAGTTATGAATATCAGTCGTGGATTTAGTCCCGTTAAACAGAGAAAAACTGTGCTCATGTTTTTGCGCCTTGCGAAAGAAAAATATCACGGCGGACGTGGCGTGGGAATTTATATTCCTCACACGTCGCGCTTGTCACGGCACGTAAATTTCCCCGCGAAAACAATATTGCGCCGTTTCATCGTTCCCTTACGGGCCTTCCAGGCGTATCGGCGGTCTTTTCGCAATACAATTATATAGTTTCGAATGCAATGCAATCGAAGGTTTTAATGGCCAAGGCACTCTTTACTAACATTATTCAGCAATTGATTTACGGCGGAATTCCAAAAAATTGACGTAGAAAGCAGATCTAGAATTTGAAATGGGTTAATGGAAATTTGCAATTTGGTTGAGAAAATATTCGTTCCAGTGTGGAAAGTGGAATTTTTTGGATTCCTGAATTCAAAATGGAGAATGAAGAAAGAACTTTTATGCATTAAATTGTCAAATTTGCATTGTAATATAAATTTGGGTGATGTCAATGAAAACAAGTTTATATTCAGTTATTTTCATATCCTCCCTTGCTTTGCAAATAATGCACTAATATTGGTATATTAAACTCGATTACAAATATTTGTATTTTCATATTGTAAAATGAATATATTCTGTTATAACCCTTTGTTAGGAAATAACGTAAAACGGTATAACCAAACCTGCAAATAATCGTAACAAAACATTTGTGTTGAATCAGCAAATGTCTGCGTGTGATTCAGTGATCAATTTCATAACACACAGACATTCGGTATTATGTTATATTTAAAACTACATAATAAAATTACTATTTAATTTTATTCTAGTCTACATAGTAATTTTGCTGGAATAAAAGAGAATAAGTTGCTTTGTGGATGTTTAACAGTAGCATTGCTCTTTTATAAAATTTACTTTTGTTACACGAACACAAAAGTCGCTTTAATGTAACATAACTTCTCCAGCAAAACAAATCACATTAACCTGACAAAAATAGTTCTCTCTGTATAATGTCTATAACGTGACCGTCTCTTGTCACAAACAGTTAAGGATGGGCACTGGTGGTAACAAAAAAACTGTTTACAAAATTGAGATAAGTTGATGAAACTTTTGGACAATGTAGCGTGTGAAAAGGCGATTTCAATGACATGAGCATTTGGGAGAGGCTTATCGGGAGACATTTTTCGGGGAACAAGATGATCTAGCAATGTAACAAATTGTAACAAATTCTTCACATTTTTCTCATCGACCTACTACGGGGAGATGCAATTTCAATTTTGCAAAATTGCTTACAGGCTTTTCATATTTGGAGAAGATAATAAAAACTGTATTGTATAAAACTATTTTAATGTTTATTTTGTTTATGAAAGTAGAGATATTGGGCGCTGTCCGCCTATTAGGATTCCCAGTATCCCGCCTAGAAAAACACTATTCTGGCAAATGATCGCGAGCCATGCTGTTGCCATCCTATTGCCATCTTATTGCCATCCTATTGCCATCTTATTGCCATCCTGTTGCCATTCCAAGAGTGAGGCAATAGTATAATCAAACATCGTTTTTTAATTGTGCGGGCTTTAAAGCAGGATTCCAACGATATATGAATTTGGTTGATTTCTTTGCAGTGTACGGACGATCTCAGATTCTCTTTAAAATAAATATACTTGCACCTGTCACATTGAGATCTAAACTTCTATCAGAATAATTTTCCAAAACAACGTATACCCGTTTTGTACTTAAGTTATCCGTCGGTGGTCGCTTTAATGAAAAAGTCAGCACATCGACTGCAATATCTTCACAGGCGCAAGCGTGTGACTCGCAAACACTCGCGACCAATAAGATCAAACAGTCGAGCCGCGATCTTGCTGTTTGATCTGACGAAAGCGGTTCGCCGCGCGGAATGTCACGTAGCAGGCGCTTAAATAATGAAGCGACTCAGTCGCGCACTTTTTCACCATTTATTTGCCCGCTGCTGCGAAGGATGAAGCGTCGTCGAACACACCCGAGGGCTTACGCGAAAGGACAATAAACGGCGCGATTCCGCGAAGCTCGCGCGACCCGATAAATCTATAACCCGCGACAATGAAGAGCGGATTCGGCGATGCAAATCCGCGGACGGAATAATGCATCTGCGCCGCGCGGAAAAACATGTATCGGCGCGGCAAGTATATCTGAAATGGAAATCTACGGACGAGGAATAATTTTTTCTGAAGGAGTATCCGCGTCTTAAGAAGTGCTGGTCGAGTTGGTTTTCGAAAGATGAACAGTCTTAAGGTTTCCGGTCATGAAACGGTGCGTTTTATGAGAGTTTGGTCCGCAATTTGAAAGAAAATGTTTTTCAGGTCGCGAAAAAAATCTTTTGGTTACTTTTTGGAAAATTCCAGGACCTTTTGAAAAATTCTAGGACTTTTTGAAAAATTCTAAGAATTTTTGAAAAAATCTAAGAATGTTTGAAAAAATTTCAAGAATTTTTAAGAAATTCTTGGAACCTTCAAGATTCCTGTTAGTTTTGTTCTCAAACGTTGATTCAACTTTGAAACAATAATGATTGTCAATGTTGATTCAATCTTTGTTCAACGTTGAACCACCGTTAATTTATCGCTGAGCTGATAACGTTGATTCAACCGTGGATCAACGTTGACTTAACGTTGTTTTCTGATAACTTTGATTCAACCATCCCCAACCCGGACATTCGTAAGGTGACTCACTGATCCAGCAACGTTGAACCAACGTTGACTCAAGGATTGCGGGAACGTTGAATCAACGTTGATTCAACTAACGTGCTCCCTTAGTGTTCATCCGATTAACTAGATTGTAAATCTCTGTTTCGCCTCAAGTTCAATATATTTATGAGTGTCTATCGATCGTCAGAGGAAGAATTTGTGCACCGTCGAACGAGGCGATGAAACAATTACAAGATTTCAGCCAATTTAATGGAGACGTTGGTCTGGAGGTTTTGCGATTCAAGAAGGGGGTAGAAGTTTGAAACTTTCGAAGAGTATGTCGGTTGTCATGCCAGAGGAAATTTGGCCTTGTTTTTGTTGTTTTTTTATTTTGGATCGCATTATTTGTAGTTATGCAGTGCAAAAGTTCGGGTTAGGAATTCAGGATTGATAGGAGCGATGAAAGAGTGTTTTAGGTAAAATATATCTTCAAAAAGTTCCTTTGCAAATTAAATAAGGAAATTTACTCGTGAAACGTTTGAATATTGTATACGGGTTTGTAGAAAATTCTGGAGTGTTCAAACTTATAGATTGCCATTGTATGGTTTCATTTGAAATTTTCATTATTAAATTCTGCAGATTCCTTTTACAAAATTTACGTTTCTATATTTTTTAACAAAATTATAGTAACATGAAAACTATAATTTAATATTTAACATGAACTTTAATTGATCTGAACTTCATTTAAAGTTTCTTCATAATTCTGTTACATAATATGTATAAGTCACTGACACCTGGAAATTGAATTGTAATTTACCGTTCCATAATTAAAGTAAGTATGTCATGCAATTAATAGAGAATTTGTATAAATATCCGCCTGATATAATGAGACAAACATTGCTGTATTCAATGGAAACGATTTAGAATTCATTTTAATGTATAAATATCCATAAATTGAGATCCACTTTGAAGAAGTATGTTTACATTAAATATTTGTTAATCATTTACATAATTAATGGTAATCAGCGCGCGTTTTATACATTATTAATGTGCAATCTCATTTACAACAATCAACTGCTTTTATTATCTTCCTTTCTTTAAAAAACCACATGTTGATTAAATACAATTTTCCAAAACTTCTTTCAGTAAAATTCACTCAAGAAACACTATTTTAGTAAACGTTCTTTCTTATTAATATCCGTTCTCAAAGTATTAAACTCGTGTTTAGTCATAAATCTTTGACAAATTCCTTTATAATACACTTTTTCGCAGCTTTACAATGTCTTTTCGAATTCTCATGTAAACTTGCCAATACACGCTGTTAGGAAAACTTTCCACGAATATTTGTCCAATGTTTCTCTCCATGTTTTCATTCACAAAATCATTTTTTCTCATTTCTTCTCAAACATATCCAATTTTCCCAAATGCAAAGTTTTCTTTCCTAAACTTTCTTTGCCAATTTTTACCAAAATAAAAAATCACTTTCCTCGAAAAAATGATAATGGAAAAACATTTCTCCTTCGTTTCCTCCCCTAATTCTCGTTAGGCAAACAGAACATATATACTTCGCCCAATCTTTTTTTGATTGAAATCTATATTATACGATTGAGATTTGCCGTTTCGCATCCCGGAATTTGATTCGCGCGCTTCGTTTTCGTTTATAATTAAGGCCGAACGGTAACGCAATAATATTGGATCATTCCCAAAAAGCGGTCGATACGAAAACCGCCGCGAATTGCAAGTCGCAATTTGCCAGCCAAAGCTCTCAAAAAAGTCTGTCGCGAACTGTATTACGTCATTACGGTCATCCAGAGGCTATCGAGTGCCCTCATCATCCGTTTTCCTATCGAAATCGGAAAAATCATATATATCAGCAAAATTTTCTAATGTAAAAATTGGTCGTCTATAAAATGTCTAGTCAATAAAATCATATTTTTCGATCAACTATCTTTATAAATCTTTGTAAAAAACTTCGCATTTATCCCTAGAATAGTGGAGAGTACACTGTTTATGTTGAGTAAATATGAACTTTAGTAAGACGTTGTTTGCATCATTAAAATGAACATTTAATCTCATTTTAGGGAAACCCATGTATAAAGTCAAGGAGGTTGGATTAAGATAACTTGCGTCATCGAAAAATGAAAAAAAGTACGAATAAAAAACTATGATAAACTTTCGCAAAGGAAAAGACAAAAGAAGCCATTGCATCTTCTGATTGAGGTTAAAGTTTACGAGAAATAAAATGATAGTAAAGAACCTCCTTAAAGGTTAATTAAAATGTCCGGCTGACGGAAATCCCGGGGAATGTTCCCCGCGCCATTGTACCGTGTCTCCTTCTGCTGATTGAATGTATTTCCTTAGATCACTGCGGAGATGGCGGCTTTGAGCCGGCTGTCTCTCAGGAATGAACCTTCGGTCTTTTCCCGCGACCAGTTTCGTTCGAAGTTGCAGTGTGGTTTAAAGTGCTTTTGAGTTGGTTTCTGGTGCGAAAGTTCTTCGACTTTGTGCCACCGAATGAATACCTGCTGGAACTTACGGAAAGTATAATAATCTTGGATTTCTGTGGTCAACAGTTAAGTTTACTTTATTGGAGAACAGATTTCGTGGCTAGAGATTCAGATGGCGAAATTTCAAGTTACACTTAGAAAACTAAATGGTACCAACTCAGTAGTAAAAATACCGAAGATATCTTTTTTAAATACCAATTTTTTACCAATTTTCATAGCACTATATGACAAAAGTATAAACAATGTTGGTTATTGATTTAATGATTGAGAAAATATAACCTCCAAAAATGTATACATTAATACTAATCCCTTATTGTTTCAAGTGGTAAACTTTTACCTCTTGAGTGTTACAGTTTTACCATTTGATAAGTACTATGCCTTACCACTTGAAATTGTACTTCTGACCACTGTCGTGATATCTCGTACAATTTAAGAGGCAACTTAGTTTTATCAGTTGCCTCTCAGTGCAGAGTATAATATTAAGCTAGACTAAAGTATCAATCGCAGTAATTTAATACAATTGAATGTCCAATAAATTTCGAAACAGAGAGTCGAGACATCATTTGTTTTATTATTTCGTTATACCTATTGATTTTGTCTCTGTGTTCTATTAATAGAGAAGTCTTTTTATGCAGATTATAAAAAGAAAAATTATTATATCAATTTCACTAGAAGAGACAGACCTCGCAAAGGTTGAAAAATGGTATCAGTAAGAGGAGTATCCATCCGCGAGTCTATAATTATTCACAACATTCGAGTAATCGCGCACCCGCCAAACGACCGGCTTTGTATGAAATAGCGGCGTAACATTCAAACCGGGTGGCTTAATCTAATTTTTCTAATTGCTTGCGTTGCCGCAACGCTACGGCCACGTAATGCAGTTTCTCCGGAGGAATTAAAACCGGCGCAATCGCATCCTTCGTAGAGAATATAAACGATAGCTAGAATTCGTGGGAACGCCACCTGTGACGGTTTTCGCAACTTATCTAAAAGTACCCCACACTCAATTCACCAAAGTATTCGTTACATCTGTTACCAACGGGTCTCTCTAGATTTTTATTCTGACAAATCTCTTTTCCTCGAATTCATTTTTTAATTCTTGAAAAGTAAATGAAATTTGTTTAAAATGTTGAGGTCTAAAACTTCATTATTTAAAATAAAAAAGTTTCGATTTCCCGATAGAGATATGTTTGACAACCTGCATGTAGTGCATACTTTTTCTCATGATAGAAAATACCGCTGAATATTATTTTTGATATTTGAAAGAACAAATTGAAAACTTTCATGTCGTCATTCTTTATGTGAACCTTTACTTGTCCAGAAAGACTCGTACATATGTTACTATCACTGAAATATGAATTCATGTGGTTTTGCAGGTAAACTTTTCTGTGATGTATTTTTAAAAGTTTGAAAAAGAACCTTTTAAATTAAAATCCCTCGAATTGCGGCTCTTTAAATCTTTAAAAACTGCTTACGTTAAATACCAGCATTTTCCTCTACATTTAATATTTCGATTTTTAACATTTGAATACGTTAGGAAATTATAAAAAGAAACTTTCCACGTACTAAACATGTTTTACAATAATTACATCTATCTTTCAACAAGAAAAAAGTGCAAAACTTTCAAAAATGGCCTCGTTGCATTCGCCGCTGAAGAAGTGGCCATGACGATTACCTCGCGCACGTTTTTACGGGCATTAACGTTGGAACATCGCGATTCATCCGCGATCGCGAGCTCCGTTCGGCCATTTGGCATGCAAATTTTGCACCGCGAGCCGATGTGAAAGATCAGGGACGAAATTCTTAATAAAGATAAGTGCCAGGAACGACGATACGTAGCTTTTCGCGGTGGCGCCGGAACTTTTCTCATTACGTGGCAGATCGATCAATATGCCTGACGATCAGGCATCCGAGCTGCAGGTGCGTCGAATGTGTACTTCAAAGTCTTGGCCGCAAATACATATGTATGATGAGGAGAATTGGGGGGGGGGGGTTATACGGGATTTGCGGCTAAGAGCCAATCGGACTCGCTAACGTCGATATCAGGTGATCGTGGGTAATTCTTTTGTGAGATTCAGAGGGAGCTAGCAACACGTCTGGATTAACGACAATTGTGAAATTTGGAGCTGTTTGAAACGATTCGTTTGTTCAAATAAAAATTTTGCTTGAGGAATAGGAATGAGCTGCTCAGACTGATTCGTAAAATTTAGGTCAAATATGAAAGTATATTGAGGACACCAAGGGTTTTGTGGAATTTTGAGATAGACGTTGTCTTTGGAAAAAAGAATTTTTCCATTACACAGAAAAATGTTTGATTAACTTAATATTAGAACCTTT
Organism: Ceratoteleas bidentatus; assembly: GCA_022817645.1. NCBI lineage: Eukaryota > Metazoa > Arthropoda > Insecta > Hymenoptera > Scelionidae > Ceratoteleas > Ceratoteleas bidentatus. The sequence continues at coordinate 11,467 of JABFPB010003232.1, forward strand.
TCAACCGAGTTGTTCAAATTATTTAACAATAAATAAAAATAAGAATTTCGATCATTCGAATAATACTTAACAATTTTTGTGCTGAGTGTAGCATAAAATCGTACAGCTGAACGAACCAATTTTATTTGGGAGCGTATTCTTTTTTGTAATTCAAAATAAAAAAATAAATTGGACTTCAAATTTAGATTTAATACTCAGTCTCAATTTCGCCCAATTTTTGAATAATCCGATTGAACGTGCCTTCAATACAAATCAAATCAATAGCTCGAACATGTCATCACTCGGGAACTGTATTTGCTGCATTCGTAAAAAATCGCTAACCAAACTTATTTCATCCGCAGAAAATACGGCATACGGCACGAATAAATAAATTTGCTCTGCGCATCGACTTGCGTTGTTCCTCTCAGCTGCACATTGCGACGAAAAATGTCGCCGGACAAATATTTGCGTCAAATGCGAACGCTGCGAAATTATAGCTTCGCGAATAATTAACGCGAGACTCACTTAATCCTGCAATGTAAAGCGATTAACCGCCCGAACATTCGGTTTAACATTGCGTTTTAATTATCGTCGTCTGGTATTCCATTTGCGCGGCGCATTTCTATCAATGATTCACAAGTCGGAATATTCGTCGAGTAATTATATATTAATGTAAGACCGGTCGTGAGATCGAGGTAGATCGACTCATTACGATTTCAACGTTTTGATAATGGTAACGCCGCTTTATCGCGAAATTAATGTTCGCGATACCCGAAGTGCGGAACCGCTTTATACTTCCGTCGAAACTAAAACACAGAAGCGCTCGACCAATATTTTCCGACCGACGACTCGAGACAAGACTCTCGTCGTTTCGAAAAAATAATACGATCGCCATAAAATGTTCAAATCCCGCGAAACACGCGTTTGCTTTTACGAAATAAAAACACTTCTTCGTCGGACAATTATTTTCGTCGCAGCAATTAACGTTCGCTTCGACGACCGTAAATCTATCGAAACGTTGGCCGACTTTTCGATAACACCTTTGCGATAAACGTTCGCACAAAATTGGGCCGTAAATATCGGCAGCCGTTGGTCCGACTGCCGATTATTGCGAAGACTGTTAACATTTTGACGTCGCGAGTTTTTCGCTTTCCTCTCGATAAAATTCCGAAAAGTCGATAGCGGTATCGTCTTAATAAAAATTCATTAACAATTATTATCGCGTGCGAAGAGGACGGGCGAAGACGAAGTTTTTCCCAGGCGATTTGCGGAAACCGAAATGCGGTTTTAATGAAACTAGGGGCAATTTAAAATATGCCGGTTTTATTAGTTTGATCGCATCTGCAATTAGTGAAAGGTTTGAGCGGCTTTTCCGTGAGAAGTATCTATTTTCGGGGCAATTTTTAGCGATAATATACACGTGTTTTTAAGAGTACTTGGAATACTTGTAAGTTGTAAGTATTCTTAAAGTAGTATTAAAGAATACTTGGAATACTTACAAGTATTCCTTAAGAGTACTTTAAGAATACTTGAAAGTTGGTAAATTGAGGGAAATATTTAATTTACATTTTTTAGAAATACAAGTAACTTTTTCCAAACACTAAAAACAGTATTTATTTATTGATAATATATTAACAATGTACTATAATTACATAATAAACAAATTACATATTCATATTGACGTATTATGAACAATTTTACGGTATTATGTGGTAATATGCATTGTGAATTCCATGATGTGTAATGTAAGAGTTACGAAATTACATTATGAAAAATCCAATGTAAATTGTATCTCTAAGGACTTTATTGTAAAAATATTAACATATAATATTGCACTTTATATTATATGCTCCACAAGTGGTTATACATATATAGTTTTATATATAGTTTCCTGTAACCATACTTCAACAGATAAATTTTGCTGCTAACTTTTTTATTCTTCGTATTACAAGGCACATTTTCCATATAATAAAGTAAATTTTAATCGATGATAATTAACTACACGACACGTCGCGAAATAGTAATTCTAACCATATTTTTCCGGATACGTTAATTTGTCATCCGGATATTATTTAATCAGTCACGCCTTTTTCCCATTAAACTGAACAGTGACAACTCGCTCGTACCCATCGATCACCACCAATGGTACCGTGTACCCGATACCGGGCAGCCATTGAATGTTCCCATCGACAATATATTATCTTGCATGCAGCTCGTTATCGCGAGTCGCTCTTAACCCGATCGCCATGCTTGATACATGCGGCGTTTGCGAAGTGCGAGCGACGTTCTATGCGGTTGCGTGGAGAACATTTTTGAAAAATGAGGGCTGTAGTGAAAAATTTGTAAGAGCTGCAAATAATGAGGGCTTTGCGGGTTTCGCATCTTAAGGGACTCTGAAAGTTATTTATTGATCGATAATCGATGATCTTTTAGTGTTTGATTGATTCTCAAGTATTTGGACGCGAAAATGTGAAGGTAAAATGTTTCCATGAAACGGAAAAGTAATGTGAAAAATATTTCAGTACAATGCTTTCTTGTATTTAAAGGTATTTTAATTTTATTTTTATTGTTTTCAATTTAAATAAGCAGCGAGTAAGTTTGACGTTTATTTGTCAGGTGAACTTAAACCTCCTGGCCGATATTAAATCTATTAAAACGGAATCTGTAATCCTTATTAAAATTATGCAAGACTTCATAAATGAATTACTTTTCTCATCGTAATTATAAAGTGGTCTGTAAATTCAACCCTTAATGCGTTAGATTCTCTTGAATATCAGATATCCCATTGTCAGTTATTCCGGTCATTAAAACTGAAATGAACGTTCCAATTATTATTAAAAACTAATAATTGCAACTCAGATTTATATGTGATTACTTCAGTTTGAGTCCAAAACGATCGTTGGAAACCCTTCAACGTGACAATTAATCGTAATTAATGAAGCAAAATTGCTCAATTGATTTCTTTTATTCATCACTCTCCCTTTCTTTAGGATCAATTACAACTTTTTTTATGGAAGAAACCGAAATTTTGAGAATTTTTAAATGATCATCCCGTGTTTCCTTAAAAAATCTTTGGAAGGCTCATCCCAAAAAAACTCGACAAATCTCTCAAAGAGTCACTAAAAAGTTTGACGTGGGACATCAATCACGAGCCCTAATTGAAATCACATTTCCATCCAAGTTTTGACGGATAATTGATGAAGCGAGCAAAAAACCGCCAAGTGCAAAATGATAAAATTAGTTTAAGATACTCGGACTTTGAAGAGGATGGCTCCTGACATTCGCCTGATACACTTCCAGTACAAATGCACCGGATTTTCAAAAAAAAAAAAAAAAAATTATAACAAAACCTACCCACATCCTCGCCTGCCATTCCGACAAACAACAGACATTGGTTTCTCTTGCCAGAAACATAAAATATTAAATAACAATAAGCGTCCGGACTTGTTTGAGTTCCTCTACTGGTTTGCACTTGTTCGAGCGTGACAGTCAACTTAATAAAAGTTACTTGACATTAATTCGTGTTTCACTGCTACACAAATTAAATACCAATCGTTATCGAATAAGTATCAAATCAAAACTCCACTTGACTGTAAAACTGTTCGTCAAAATACAAACAACGAATCAAAAAATTACAATTATTGCAGATTTTCTTGTTTGGTTCCAATTTCTCCAGCAAACCAATACTCCTAAATTGCGTGCTACAATTCTTATCGCAATAAATATGCAATATTGCGCGACAGTATTTACACTGGAAAAAAAAATTCAGTTGCCTCGTTTTAACTCCGTTATGGATTTGAGACTTCAAAGGTTAGATCGAACCGGTATCGACGGTATCCGCGGAAAAAGTCGTTACCCGATTCCGTCGGCGGGCGATACAATGAAATTAGCCGTACGACCGATCGAAATTGCATGTCGCTCGGGCCGCCGGCGAAACGTCAAACGCAACGTCCTTCTTATCGCTCGATAATGAATTTGCGTGCCGATATATCTTATGATGCCTCTCCCTCAGCTCGCGCAATATCCCGAGTCGCATCTCGTGACTTTGTTGTCAAACGCCGGACGGCCAATTTTCTTTGTTCGCGGGATAAAGAAAATTGCTCGCTGGCACAGTTTGCACTTAAATTATTTATTGCTTTATTTCGTCCGAAGCGGACGCTTTTGTGTTCAACCGCCGAGATTTCGCGGATTATGAGCGCTGCATTTTTATAGGGAAATTGGCATTTTTGGTTTTGGAGATACAGATAACATTTGCAGAACATTTTAAGGATCGCGGAAGAGGAGAAAGTGAGAAGACAATGTTACCCAAAATATACTTTTTAATATTGACAAAAGGTTTTTTTGATTAATCGTAATTATCTTAGTGTTAAATAAAGGTGAAAACTAACTTGCAGGGTTCTCACCTTACAAGGTAATTCTATATATTTTCGTGAATTATATAGTATTAAAGTATTAAATGTAGATCGTATAATTTTGTCGGTACTAAACGGTTGATAAAATTATGATCGGTAATCTGGATACATCTGAAATCAAATCGTAAATCTTGGGCAATACCATGTGGGTTGGGTTTATAATATACACATTGTTCTCCTTAAAATATGATATTGTAACATATTTACAATTTTATATTGTTGAGATCACATTATATATTGTATTCTATACAATGTAATTATACTGTTTGTTATTTAATGTTTTTGAAATAAATTGAAATTAGATTGTAACTTGAGAAGTCTACGAATAATGGTTATATACCTTTATGCATATCTTTATTACCTTTAACGGTTCTGTGCTGCGTTGGAAATGACTGTAAAATGGGTTTGAAATGAAGATGGTGTTGATATAAATGATTTTATTTGTCATTACGAGTTTTGAACAATTGAGTTGGGAGCGTTTATTGGCGGTATCAGGCGCCTCGTTGTCACGTCCCCTTAAATTCCTTCTGAATGTGTTCGTTAACGCCAGTAAGACATAAAGTTAGACTCAATTAAGCTCGGGTCACGGACCATCGAATGTGTCGTACCTTCCGAGTCCGGACTATTACTTCGTAATAATCGAATGTGGCCGTCAGCGTATGCAAGCTGGAGTCTCAAGCACGAATATTTCCATTCTCATAGCGGGACAGCGAATAAACTAATAACTTCTTCCATTTTTCAAAACATTTTTATAAACGTATCTATGATTGCATTGTTTAAAGAACTACAATAAAAATTACATTATTTTCAACTGTAAGCTTACATATCGACGCTTCTTACGAAAAAGATGCCAATTTACATTCACCAATGTTAATTCTACATTGAGCAGAATCTGACTTTTTCGTACAAGAAGAGTCGAAATATTATATCGTCAATTTATTATAATTAATTTATTATAATTAATTACGTTGTTTTTCTAAATTAATCGATATTTTTTGCAAATTTCTACTGCGATAAATCGAAATTCAATAAATGTTTTATTGCGATTATGGCAGTAACGTTTAATATTTAATATAGTGGCTTATTCATTTGTTCACTTGAACTTTACAGTACTTTTTTTACAGTGAAATTTATTAAAAAAATTTTTTAAATAAACATTTTCATTTTCATGTTGCAAATTCAAAGTACACGGGAAAACAAATAGTCTAAAAAACGTTTAGACACTTTAAATGCCTTTTTCATAAAGAAACATCGTCATTTGAAACGTTTTTCATTTCTTTTCTCCAGAATCGTCTTAAAAAAGACAATTGTTTTTGTAGTGTAAAATAATAGTTAGAGTCAAATAGATACAGAGTATCCATAATAGATTATTCATGTATCGTCACCAAACGTAATAAAACTTGTTATCCAACTTGTAAGTTAATTAGAACGCCCTTCCGGGCAAATTTCATTACAAAGATTGTTTCAACAAAAATTGCAATAGCATCTACAATTTTTCGTCGAATGGTAAAAACGCGAACAGACTTCTTTCCGGTCGCTGTACACCTCTGACGATCTGCTGCCGGATGTTTGATCTGCGCGAAGTTTAATTGCGATTTGAGAAAAGTTAAGGCAATTTGCCTGCCGGGGAAATTCTTCGCGATTACGAACGCGAGAGTCGTGTTGTTTCACGCAATTATTATAAGAATTTCAAAGGGACGGAATTAAGTCGGTGCGTGTTTCTAGCTAGCTGTGATTCAAAGTGTATTGGAGGAATTATAATTTGTCGGGCGACGGCTTTT
>JABFPB010003233.1:0-17624 GCA_022817645.1 Ceratoteleas bidentatus
CACTTTCCATATGCCTGTAGACATTTAAATCGATCGTGAAATTTCTGATGTGAAAGAATACAGAATGTCGTTAAAAATAAAAAAATAATACATTGTTAACCTAGAGAGTTGATAACTCTGCACGATCAATACGTGAGCATTCTGTGATCATTCGTTAATCTATATGTGATTACTATGTTCGAGCTGTGAATTTGCGCTGCTGATCACCGAAGGATCAATATGCGACCATTCCGGGTTCAATGCTTGATCTCTGAGCGATTTCTAGGTATAGGCATTGATCTTGCGCTGCTGATCACCGAGCGATCTATACACAATCAATGTGCTATAATTCCGTGTATAAGGCTTATTCTAAGGGATTTCTAGGTTTTGAGCCTTAAATTAATACTCCTCACAGACGAGCGATCGATGCACGATCAGTACACGACCATTCCGTGATCATTCCTTGATGTATGGGCGATTACTAGGTTTTGGCATTCAAGTTGCGCTGCTGATCACCGAGCGATCTATTTACTACAATTCCGTGACCATTTCATGGTCAGTGCTCCATTTCGGAGCGAATACTGAAAGCATGTTCCCTTTATTAGCAGTCTCAGACCGATGCGACATAATCTCGCATCGGTCTGAGATTGATCCTTCCGCGACCATTTCATTTTTACTCGGGAAAATATCTTCGATTATTTTCTCCTAAAAAGATCAAATTATTACTTGTAACAACGTTACTATTTTAAAATTAAATTTGATTATTCAATTTGTAAAATATAAAACCCAAAATCATTCCATTTTTCAAACTTATAACTATACCCTAGCGGAGTAAGTCCCGACGATGAATCGTTGGGACATCGTCGGAACATCGTCGGGACATCGTCTGGGCTCCATCGGAACTCATTTCTTGACGATTTATCGTCGGGACATCGTCGGGACTTCGTCAAGACAATTTTCCTGACGATTTATTACCCAAATTTCCAATATTTCTCAAAATTTGTTAAATTTCTAAACATTTCTTAACAATTTTCAAAAGTTTCAAAATTTTTTTAATTAAAAAAGTTTGTTTTATTTCTCAAAATTGTATAATTATTCACGTTTTTTAATTCCTCAAAATTTTTCAAATTCCTCAAAATTTTTCAAATGAATCAACATTATTCAAATGTTTCAAATTTTTCAAATTTCTTATAATTTTTCAAATTTCTCAAAATTTTTCAAATTTTTCAAATTTTTTTATATTTCTCATAATGTTTCAAATTTCTCAAAATTTGTCTAATTTCTGAAAATGTTTCTAATTCCTCAAAATTTTTCAAATTTCACAAAATGTTTCAAATTGGCAAACAACTGATCGGTAATTTGAATTTTAGACAATTCCGGTTGTGGACAATTCTCTTTATTACATTACATTACATTACACATTACACCCGCTTTAACACTGTTGCGTATGCAGGGGGGACAAATACAGACACTAGACAAATAAACACCGAGAAAATACACACATTGCGAGTTGTGGCTCGACTTTAATAACTCCACTCCAGCATTTGCCTGATGTTCAAGGGAACCACGAAAACCTTGAACAGAGTGACCGGCTGTAGGAAATGAACCCGCTACCTCCCGAATGACAGTGGATAGGCAAGGTATCGCTACCAACTGAGCAACTGCCTCGGTTTTGGACAATCGGTTTTATAAAATCGAACTATTAACAATTGGACATTAAGCATTAGACTAATTATTTTTAAACTTTTGAATTCAAACATTTCTCTTTTGGACAAAGTAATATCGGTCACGTTTACTTTGTTTCGGACGATTGTACTTTTAATCTGTATAAAGGCCGAATCTATATATGTCCGAAATTCAAAAGCTTAAAACAGATTAGTCCAAAATAATGTACGATATTACTTTGTCGTCGTTTTCAAATACTTTTCAAATTCCTTAACATTGTTTATATTCCTCAAAATTTTTCAAATTTCTCAAAATTTGTCTAATTTTCTAGGCTTGTCGGATTATTCGAACATTCATGAATATTCATAAATATTCATGAATGTATTAATAATCGAATGTTCGAACATTCATTATCACGAATGTTCAAAAATCAAAAATTTTCAAAATAAATTCAAAAACTTAAAAAAATTCTAAAAAATTCTATAAAAATTCAAATAAATTCAAAAAAAATTCTAAAAAAAGATTCAAAAATATCAAATAAATTCATTTAAAAAATTCTAAAAATATTCAAAAAAGTTCAAAAAGAACTCGAAAAAATTTTTGTTAATTCAAAAAAAAAATTTGAAAAAAATTCGAAAAAATAAAACAAAATTTTATAAAATTCGAAAAAATGCGAAAAAATGCAAAAAAATTCGAAATAAATTCGAAAAAATTCATAAAAATTCAAAAAAATATAAAGAATTTTTGTTCAGGAATAATTATCAGACAACATAAGTCTGATAATTATTCCTGAGAGTTGCAAATTATAGATGGCGCAGCGATCACGCTATATAATTACGTTTATTTACAACATTCGCCATCTGGCATACAATGTGTCGGGGTTTTGGCTCCCCGCCTGGCCTTACGTATACGCGCCATGCACGCTAGACTTACTCACTATAGCTCGCACAATCTTTAAACTATCGCTAGCCTACGCATCCTTCCCTCTCCCTCTCTATCCCTATTTACAATAATTCCGCTCTCGTATCTTCGCTCGCTCTTTCCATTTCGCTTCTACATGCGCCCTCTTTCGCCACGATCGCCTCGACCACCGGGACTTCCGATCTCGAACTTGTTGTGTCATTCTCCCTCAATCTTTCAGTCACTCTTCTCCCTTTTATCTTCCGTTCCATCTGCTCTAGCCGCTTTAACCCGCTCCCGTCCCCATCCATTAACTTCCTTATTCCGTGCTCCCACTTCACAGCATACTCGGATCTATAAACCCAATGTTCCATCGTTTCCTCCCCCTCTCACGACCTGCACTCTCTTTCCTCCTCCACCTCCCAGTACCTACTCCCTTTGGTTAAGCTACCCTCGTCAACCTAGCCAACAGTGTTACCTCCCTTCTTCCCTTCCTCTCTTCCCTCTTCATGTATTTCGGTATACCTTTCGTTCTTATCCTTTCGTACCATTTGGTGAAATTTGAGCCTCTGACCCTTTCCATATCCTCTTGTCCGTGCACTTCCTCATCCCTTTCTTCCAATAACTTCCCTATCTCCAAACCCCACTCCCACTGGAAGGGACTTCCCACTTCCAGTGGAATCCCACTGGAAGGGACTTCCCACTTCCAGTGGAATCCCACTTCCAGTGGAATCCCACTGGAAGGGACATCCCTTCCACTCCTTCCATCGACCACCCACACCTATTCTGATACTTCCTTCTTTCCATCCCCTCTTTCGCCCCTCCTCCTTTTCCTTTTACCCAGCTTTCCTTCCAACACTTCCTCAGCAATTTTCTATCTTCTTCCCTCCTTATCTTACCTTCAAAATGCCAGGCTCTTTTCCCTGTCTTTACCCTAACCTTATTCCATTTCAACTCTTCCTTTACTATATATCCTGGTGTACACCTCTCAACTCCTAATTCCCATCTCCCGAATAGATCCTGAATGGATTCTACCTCCTTCTCTCCACCCCCATATTTCCGCCCCGTACATTAACATACTCCTCACTACTCCCTCATATAGTAACTTACCCCACCTCAAATACCCTCTCATCCTCCTTTCCCATATACTCAGAGATCTTTCTAGCTTTTGCCTTTCTAGCTTTCATCACCCTCTCCTTCACATGCCCCTTATCTCCATTATCCTTTGTAAATGTATAACCTAAATAATCAAACTCTTTAAACTCTTCCAATGTTTTTCCCTCCCACTTCCATTCCCTCTCTTTTTTCCTTTCTTTGTTACCCCCTTTGCTAAATATCATAATTTTCGTTTTACCTATATTCACCTCCAAGCCCTTTTTTTGAAATACCTTTCACGAACCTTCATCAACTTCTTTATTTCCCTTTCCTCCGTCGCAAAAACCACCATATCATCAGCCAGTCATTTCTCTAAATCCGCTACGTAGATGTTAAAGAGCGTTGGACTTAAAGGACAGCCTTGCGTTACTCCCTTTCTCGTCCAAAACTCCTTCGAAACCTCTTCCCCTACTTTTACTCGGCATCTCATTTCCTCGTATAGTCCTTTTACCCTTTCTGTCAACCCCTCGCTTATTCCTGTCTCCCTCATTCTTTCCCACAGTATTTCCCTATCTAGATTATCAGAAGCTGCTCTTAGGTCCAGAACAAGTGCAAATATTTTTTCCCCCTTGTTTTCTATTCCTCTCGCTATTTCTAGATATACACGTTACCCATCACCGCTCTTCCCTTCCTGAATCCTACCTCAGTTTCCCCCCACATCCTCCCCTCCTCTATCTCTTTATTATCTCTTTACTATACTACCATTACTATCCTCCTATTCATGTCACTCCCCTATAATTCCCTGTCTCCTCCCTGTTTCCCTTTTTATGAATCGGCACTATTACACCCTCCTTCCACTTATCTAGTATAAAGTGTCTCCAGATCTCGTTTAGCCTCCTTGTTAATCTGTCCCTTATTTTTATTTTTCCATACTTTCTAACCTCGTTTATTATTCCGCCGGCTATTACCGCCTTTCCCATCTTTAGTCTACCCACCGCTTTTTCTATTTCTTCCTCCCTTAACTTCCCTACCTCTTGTCACCCCCGTCCTTCCTCGCCCCTCTCCTCCCTGGGATTCTCCTCTTCTCCGTCCAATACTTCTATGAAGTGTTCCCTCCATTCCTCCACCTTTATCGGGTTACCTCCTTCAATCCCACGTCTCCAGTTTTTCCCCAAAAATTCCCAAGCCAATTTCTCACGCTTGATCCCCCTTAGCCTTTCCTCACATTCCTTCTCCCATTTTTCCTTCTTCTCAATTAATTCCCTGTATCTTTTTCTTTCCCTTTTTATTTCTTCCTTCCTCCACCTTTTGTGCCTCATTTTGCTCCAACTGCTTTTATATCTCTCACACTCGTCGTCCCATGACCCCTTGCCGCCGTTTCCCTTCCTGTCCCCTATTTCTGATATAGTACTCTTTCCTCTGCTTTCTCCTTAAACTCTCTCCAACCCTCCTATCTCCGACCACCTTATACACCTTTCCTTTTCATCAAACTCTTCGCACCCCCTTTTTCCCCACATTTGCCCTTTTCTCTTGTTTTTAACCCCTCTTATCTTTTTCCCTCTTCCCCTTTCGTTTCCAGGATTAATGGCAAGTGGTCACTCTGAAATCTACCCTGAACCCCCCAATTTCTTCTTCCAAATTTCTACTCACCATGGCATAATCTATCACTGATTTTTGCTCCCACCTTATAAATGTTCACTGCCCCCTCTCAACTCCCTCCTTTCTTCCGTTCAATATTAACCAACCCATCTACCCAATCAAGGAACCAGCTTCACCGTATATTACACACCTTATCCTTCGAATTTCTCCCCTTGCCTTTTCCACCCCTCTCCTTCTCATCCCCTATCCTCGCGTTACAGTCCCCTCCTATCACTTTCCTCTCACACTTATCCTTTTCCATCTCTTCTTCTAATTTCTCCCAAAACTTATTATCCCCTCCTGTGTTTTATATTGTCCATACACTTATTTCCTTTCATCCTATCTTTATTCTCATGCCTATTGCTCCATCTACCGCTTTAAATTCCTTATCTTCTGCAATTCCATTTCTTATCACCGTTATAGTCCCACCTTTTGCCCTTCCTTTTTTCTCACTTCTTACGGCTCCCTGTCTTACCCACGCCCACCCCTTTCCTCTATTTTTTCCCACTCTTCCCATTCTGAATCCTCTAACAATGTTTCCGTTAATCCTATCACATCAAAACTCTCTATGTATTCTCCAAATTCCCTATCCTTATTTTACACTCCCGCCACATGCCAAAATAACATCCTTACCCCCATTCTTCCCTCCCTCCGTTTCACACTTACAAGTTTTTTTCCCTTTACTAAGCACCTATACGCTTTGCTCCATACCCACATCCTATCCTCAATTTATATCCTTTCGAAGAACTTTCACCTTCTTTCCCTCCGCTCTCGCCTTTCTCCCTCTTTCCTCTATCTTTCTCTGCATCTCGCATTCTTTCCACGACCTATCATATGCTCATTAAAGATCTTTGCTCCTTTTAACTTTCCTTTCTTCTCCATTATAACTTGTTCATTCTCTAAATTTCTCATTCTTACCCAAACTATACTTCTTTTCCACCCTTTAATCTCTCTAACTGCTTCCATTACTCCACGCTTTCCTGCTATTGCAAGTTCCTTTTTCCAGAAATTTAAAACCTTGTCTTCATTTACTTGCTCTCCGTAATCCCATCCGAAAAATTAATAGAATCTTTTTTCTTTCTTCCTTTTCACGTTTCCAGTTTTCTAATCTTTCCACCCTCTCCTGTATTCTCTGCTCCTCTTTCTCAATTTCCCCTCCACCCCCTCACTTCCTCCCGCCCTTCCCTCTCCTTTTCCCACATTTTCGAATGTTTCCATAAACTCCTTTCTCAATTTTCTCATGTTCTCCATATTCTCCAACTTTTCTTTTTCAGTTTTCTTTCTAACTCCCCAAACTTTTCTTCTAACCATACCTCTCTCTTCCTAAAATCCTCTCTTAATACTCCTAACTCTGCACTCAACTTCCTTTCTCTTTTCTTCGTATTTCTTTTTACCCCCTCAAAACCATCATCCATCTTCCTTATATTCTCCGTAATATCCATTTTCTCCTCTTTTCCTTCCAACTACCTATAATTTTCTTTTCTTCCTCTCTTTCAAGTGCTTCTCCCTTTCTGTTTGCAAATCCCCTTATTTCTTGCTAGGAGTTCGACTTCTTCCACGTCAGTGACGTCCTCAGTCTACCCCTTTTCGGCGTGCTCCCTCCTTACATCTCTGAACGCACCGAACTATTCTAAGTCCCTACTCCTGAACCGCTCGTTTGACTCACGCGGTCACCCTGTTCCACTCCTCGGGCACGAGAAAGTTCGATTGTGCGTCACGTGTGTCCGACCGTGGACCTTCCCGTGGTGTGCCCGTCTTCGACCGATGCCCGACGGATACCTCACGACCACCTGAGGTTAGTGGCGGCTTACGTGCGGTGAACCTTCCCTAATTCCTTCACGTGCCCCGATTCCTTTTCCTTCCAAATCCCCTTCCATTTTGTTCGCCATCTTACCCGCTGCTACACGTGGCGCACAATCTCCCTATTAAAAAATTGAAAAATCGTGCTGTAAAAAAATGACCTGCGAATGGACAAAATGGGCATCATTTGGCCCTGTCCAAAAATTTAAGACTGAAACTAAGACTGTTCCACTCCCCGCACCTCGTCTTCCTCCCGATTCATATACCTTTCGGCAAATAAAAAAAATGCAATTTTCTTTTCAAATGTGCATAACTTGGTCAATGTTGGTCCAATTTCATTCTAGTTAGGTACCAGACGTAGAGAATTTTATAAACTTTAATTGGACAAAATATGTCTGATTTAAGTTCACCACCAGAGGGCGAGGATTGAAAGTTGTATAGAACAACACCAGTCCACGCGAGCCGCCATTTTATGCCGCCATTTTGTTTTTTTATTTTCACAATATTTCAACTTGTTGTACAATAATTGAAGAATAGAACTATCCAAACCGGAAGTTCGTAAGTCTTTTCATTATTCCACGGACAAATGGCAAAGTTTGCCTTTTTGTTTAGCCAATTCAAAGTAAACCTCCCCTTAAGAGGATAATACAATTTACGGACGGATTTTTAATAAATATCACCAAAGAAAGTTATAAACAATAATGTGAAAAATGCCAAAAACATCGTTTTTGTGTGAAGAGTCCCTTTAAATTATTTAATATGAATTTGTATTATTTTTTATATTTGTTTCTGCAGGTTCGCACACGGGCAATTAGCCTTCAGCGTAGATATTATTAATGCAAGGAGCGTACTGACTCTATCATGGATCGGATCTATGGGAGCGTGGAGTAGCTCTCCTCTGATCCGTGATTGACTGTTCATTCCTGTTTGTTATACTATTTTCATTGATCTTTATCTTAATAATATCTATACATAGCTTACACCTGTAAATAAATAACATAAATAAATAAAACTTTTTTTTAATTGATAAGTGACAAAAAATATTAATATTGTAACAAGACACGTCTTTTCCACTTTCTTTATTCTCTTTTCTTCAATTTTTACAAGTCGCGCTCAATCGTTTTCTGAAGACCAACCAACCGCCTCTTCGTCTGTTTTTCCAAAAAAAAACACCGCCCCGCATTCACAACGTCGCCCTTGACAACCGCGTGGAATACAAATACAAATTTGCTTACAACTCGGCCATTCTGACCCGAAGGTTGCCCTCAACCTTTCTCGCAACATAAACAATCAAAACAATATAAATTAAACTAGTACAAACCCATCTAACGATTACATTAGTCCCGAGGTTACATAATCTCAATTTGTTCTTTTCGCGCTAAGGTATATATCTTCGCATTGAGTCTACTGCAACAACCCCGTCGTACGGTATCTGAGTAATCTGATGTCCTTCGACATCCCGTAGAACATATCGATCACGGTTTAACACCCGGTGAACTACGTAGGGCCCCTTATATTTCGGTATAAATTTCTTACTAACCCCTGGCGTCGTACCGACGTTTCGCACCATGACCAAATCACCCACTCTATAATGTACTGGTCGTTTTCGTCGTTTATTATACTGTAGGGCAGCCTTTTCCCCTGAAATTTTTTAATTTTCCGCAGCTTTATCACGAATCTGTTTCAAGTCTACAGGCCGATTACCGACCAGCACATCCTTGAGAGGATCGAGTACACTTCCACCTTGCGCTATCCCGAATAATAGCCGATAGGGTGTCTCACCTGTGCTCTTACAAATGTTGTTGTTATACGCCCTCTCAACTTCAGGGACCACATAGTCCCAACGGTTCGGCAGATCTAAACTTTTCGCGAACATCGGAATAATACTGCGGTGCACCCGCTCGATTTGGCCATTAGCTCGTGGGGTTCCCGTTGCAACAAGCACATGTTCAATACCCTCCTCCGTTACAAATACTCTAAACGCCTCGGACGTGAAAGCTGTGCCTCGGTCACTAACAATCCTTCTAGGTTTACTATAGACGCGGAAATAGTCTCGCAAGTGCTTGATTGTTTCTTCACATGACATTGATTTACTCGGATAAAGGCGGACAAACTTAGTAAATGCATCGATAGTGGTGAAAAGGTATCGGTGACCATGACTTGTCCTTTCAAGGGGACCGATGTAGTCTACGTGTAACGTCCGGAAAGGAACCCTATCCTTATCATACTTGTGTAAGTATCCTTCAGCTTTTCCGCCTCGAGGACTATACTCAATGCATTTGATACACGCCTCAATATGCATCCGAATTTTTTGTCTCATTCCTGGAAACCAATAAGTCCTAATCAAATTTTCATACACTTTGTCAAGACCCATGTGACCTAGGTCGTCGTGATTAAGGCGAATTACGCTGGACTCCATTGTTTGTGGAACGTAAAAAAGCAAATCTTTCCCATTAAACTTACGGTAAACTAACCCGTTCCTTAATTCGTAGAATTTGTCTTCTTCTTTCTCTAAACGGTTCCGAATCTCAACAATCAACGGGTCTCGTTCCTGACACAAAGCAAGAGTTTTCTCAAACGTATTCCCCTCAATCACGAGAACATTGTAGCACCGACTCAGCGCATCTACGTGACCCATTTGTTGTCCCGACCTATGCACAATTTCTATGTCGTAGTCCTGCATAAACATTGCCCATCGCGAGATACGAGGGTTAACTTCTGCCTTAGCGAGGGTTAAGCGAAAACTGTCACAATCCGTTACTAGTTTAAACTTTTTTCCGTAAAGGTATATGCGGAACCTTTTAATCGCATAAACTGCGGCCAAACACTCTAACTCAAAGCTATGGTACTTGGCCTCAGTTGACGTCGTTCTCTGACTAAAATAAGAGACTGGTCGCAATTTCCCATCCGGTTGCCGCTGCAACAGGATGGCTCCGAACCCCAAGGAACTTGCATCGCAGTGCAATTCAGTTTCCAATTTAGGTGAAAATACCGCGAGCACCGGTCGCGTTGCTAGAATTATTTTAAATCGTTCAAACGTTGCGAGCTCATTCTCATCAAGCCTAAAATCGTATCGTCTTTTCCTGGCTTCATAAAGCGGGCTCATCATCCGGGAAAAATCTGGGATAAAACGTCTAAAATAGCTAGCCAAACATACGAATCTGTTCAGCTCATCCGCGGTCTTTGGCACAGCGAAATCTAACACAGCCTGGACATTCCCCTTGCTTGGACGTATGCCCTCATAATCGACAGTATACCCCAAATAATCAATTCTTGGGTACGCGAAGAAACACTTATCCCACCTCAACTTTAACCCGTTGGCGCTAGCAAGCTCAAGAATTTCTTTAATAGTTTGCAAATGTTCGTCTATTTCAGTCGACGCAATCATTAAGTCGTCTAAATAAACTAATAATCGTCCTTCTCGAATTGGTTTAGCAAAAATATCGTTTATGAATCGCTGAAAAACCCGAGGTGCGTTCATTAAACCGAAAGGCATTCGCAAGAACTCGTATTGCCCCATAGGTGTCACAAAAGCCGTATACTGAATTGATTCGGGGTTCATTTGCACGTGATGAAAACCATCTTTGAGATCTAACGTTGTGAAATATCGTTTTTCTCGCAAACGATCAAGATTGTCATCAATAAGTTGACTAGGAAAATTGTCGCGTACCGTGATTTTATTTAATTCGCGATAATCCACGCAAACACGGATCTCGCCATTTTTTTTCCGTACTAAGACGATTGGGCTTGCATACGGCGAAGAACTTGGACGAATAGTTCCCTGACTCAACCACTTATCTAAAATGTCCCTCAGTTTTTCCTTTTCCGCGAAAGCCAATCGTCTCGGACGACATGTGATCGGTTGATCGTGCTTGACAACGATTTTCATTTCGAATCCATTCCCCAGTTTATTCGTCTCCTCACTGACTAAATGATTTTTCGCACATAACGCGCGAATTTCGCTCGCGACTTTGGGGCCAACATCTGGGCTTACGTTCAAGCAAGGCACAGCATCATCACCTTGCAAAACATCAATATGCATAAGCTCAGATACTGCTTTAACTGCTTCCGATTCTGCAGTTCCACTTCGCGTTATCACTACCTCTCGACTGAATGTTGCCTGAATTTCATTGTTCACAAATAAATCTCTACCTAGCAACGCGGCAGGAGCCATCGTACCCCGTGTAACTACGTAAAATCGCATTTTCAATTTGATTCCTGTTACGTAGACTATCGGTTCAAATAATCCTAATATGTTCAGTTCTGAACCATTGATGCCCTTAAACTTACAATATTCCCCTACTCGTCGAAGGTTTACATGTTTCGGCACGTGATCTTCTCTTATCAAGCTGATTGGAGATCCCGAATCAACAATAGCTTTTACAGTGTACTTACATTCGTTACGCTCGTCGTCGCCTATTTCTACATCTACCGCGTACGCATGAGGCGCCTCGACGTAGTGCATTCTCCCAAGATCAGCCTCTTCCCGGCGAGCCGGCAAACTCGTTGACGTTCCCGGTGCGCTTACACGTGGTCCCGCAATCTGCGCAGACTGTCTCTGTTGCGTCGCCCGACCCGACTGACAATCCCGGCTCCAATGTCCGTTCTTTCCACAATTGTAACACCCTCTTATCGGATTGGTACACTGAGCTGCCAGATGGCCGGGACCACCGCAGTTGTAACATCTGAAACGATTAGGTCGTCCTCGTGCTCCGTCATCAGCTTGACCGCCGGGATGATTGGCGGGCACCCGGTTCTCGCTTACTGTCCATTTTGTTGGCATCTTCTTAGCGGGCAGAGAGATTTTCTCAAAAGCCATTATCAAGTGGTCGACTGTATTGAACCGTTGCATCCTCGCCTGATCTTGAAGTCGTGGTTCCCCAATGCCGTCAACTATATATTCCACCATTTCGTCTTGATTAATAGGCACCTGATTACCTAAAATAATCTTCTTGTGGCAATATTCAACGAAGGTTTCACCCGGCTGCCACAACCGTGCTTCAAACATTCTCCGTGCCATCACACTGGATTGATGCGAAGAAAACATCACAGCCATTGCGTTTAACAACTGCACTGAGGTAAACTGAAGGTGTTCTGGTCTCGAAAAGAACCATTCACTAGCTTTGGACTTCAGCCTAGAACATATCAATATAACTTCCTGCGTGTCATTCAACCCGTGAAGCTGACGTAAAAGCTCCACCTGTCGTCTCCAAGTCGAAAATAATCCGGTTCCGTCGAAGTAACCAAGCATGTCACTGATATGTCTCACATCTACTGCCGGCCTATCACGTGGAACAGGAGCACGTTCCCGCATCATCATTGCATTTTCTCGTCGAGCCAAGTCTAGTTCCCGTCGCAAGAGTTGAATCTCCGCATTTGCCATCCTCAATTCAGCACCACGCTCGTATCTCAATTGAACACCAGCATCTTCACCGTGGTCAATTGGCCTTTCGTTGTCAACGACGTCACCAACCAGGTTATCCTCTCGTGGCGGGTCATGGATAACCCTTGCAAACACGTTATCACCTTGTGCCACACGTCGCATTTCTTCATCGATAACTTCCCATGCGTTCTCGATGCTTGCCTCCGCTCTTCGGACCAGCTCCGCTCGTGTTCCGCCCACCAGCAATCCACGTTGTGCCAGTACCGCACGCAGTACTGCTGTCGGAACCTCTGCTCGTTGCGCGTCTTCCATTTTCCAAAATGACAAGTCCACCTTTCAGTCACACAGACTAAATCACAACGAGTCACCAAGACCTCGTCACCGCAGTTCACTCAGAGCTGTTCTTCAATCGCTGGACAGAAATCCCACTTCTGAAGTTGTAACAAGACACGTCTTTTCCACTTTCTTTATTCTCTTTTCTTCAATTTTTACAAGTCGCGCTCAATCGTTTTCTGAAGACCAACCAACCGCCTCTTCGTCTGTTTTTCCAAAAAAAAAACACCGCCCCGCATTCACAACGTCGCCCTTGACAACCGCGTGGAATACAAATACAAATTTGCTTACAGGGCCAACAAATTGGGGTGGCCAATATTTAGCAGATTAGTTCGGTCTATGACCGTTACAATTTTAAATTTGTTTGGTGCCTATGGCACCGGTGTTTTGGTCATTTGACCTTTTGCACGCTACGGCGTTTCCCCCTCGTAGGGGGCCGGAAAATAATTCGAATATTTCGGGTTTAGTCAATCTAAATTCACCTATTGTTCAGCGCGAGTAATTTGCACTCGTAGGTGCAGGAAATAAAGTAAAATATTTTCAAATTACAGTCCACTTATAATACGATATTAAACATATAGAGATCCAAACAATTCATGCCGCGCAACAAAAGTTGACGTTTCTCATCATTGGAGCCCAGGTATAAATTTAATAAATCTAAATAAACTATATTTTCATATAAAAACTAAAAAAATAACAGAACTATCAAAACTAGTCATTTAATATTATTTCTTTTATAATATTAAAGGGAAACAATCGACGACATCTCGACGTAGATTTCCTCGAGCAATACTTGATGCCTACGCGGAACATTTACACCTCCGCAATAAATGGACCAATCGTTCAAGTGAGACGTGTGGACGAAGCGGTGGCACGCTGTTCCAACGTTGTTGAAATAATTACGTTCCAGAAATGGAATCGATTTCACCCGCGTGGAACAACACGCGGGTGAAATCGATTTACACAGCTCTCCAGCTGGTTCCGCAGAATGCGACGCTGCCTGGGAAGATAGTGTCTTATGTAAAGATGGCGTTACACTTGAATCTGAGGCGATCAGGGTACGCCTTAATATTACGGAAATCGCTGTTTCGGTAAACATTAAATTTTCCAGTATAATTTACTAATAACTAAACATAATGAATAATAACCTTTCGTCGACGATTTTGCACAGACTGAACGATGCAAAAGTTATCGCTCGTGATGGATTATGAGACGCAACATAATGGATTATGTGTCTTCGGAAAAAATTTTGGATAGCTGGGTAAATCCTGGTTCATCTTATATGGCTCTCATAAGAAACGGTATTGGGCTTAGCGACAACGAGATCGACGATCTACAAATCGAGCTGTTGCCCATTATCTCGGAACATTTCAAAAGGTATAATGAGGTTAGCGTTATAATTTATTCGATTTTATATGTACGTAGCATTATTATAAAAAATAGATAAATCTTATAATGTATTTACGTGTAATCGTTTAAGGTGCACTACATTCTCGAGGGATCAAGCGACCGCTTAATCCCTCGAGTTAATGTTAGCGGCTTCGAGAATGATGAAGTCATGAAGGCAGAAATGTCCCGTTTGCTTCATCTGTCCTGCCAAAAAAGTATGGAGCTTGTTCAGGCTATCGGTGCTAGAGATCGCACCGCTAACGAGAGTAGACGCATCGCTAATCTCAGGAGGGGCCAACGAAACCCGAGCGCGCAAAGACGGCTTGCTAATCAGAGCGCGAATAGGCGTAATGCGCCGGCTCAATAATAAAAAGGTACAAACTTATAACTTCACATTACTTTAACATCGAAATTGACTTTGAATTTGAATGATGACTTGGCTTTGAGCACAGATTATATTGGGATCAATGACCTGTACGTTCAAAGTAAAACAACTTCTGTGAGTGCCTTCATTTTTGCCTTCGCCGTAAAGCCAGCAGACGCGTTGTGAATCCAGCAAGCGCTACAACTACAGATAGTTTACAACTCGATGATTACGTTTTAGGGGAAGCAACTTCAGTTAGTTTAAGGTCAGGTCAAGGCAAAAAAGGCTGACCTTGACCTGACCTTGACTTGACTTTGGCCTGACCTTGACCTGACCTTGACTTGACCTTGACCTGACCTTGACGTTGGACTTGGGTCGATGTAGAATTTGATGGGCTATCGATTGGTGAAATAAAATTCCTCATCCTCCATATTAGATTTTCAGATATTAGCTATACATTATAAGAAGAGGGGGATGGGAGGAATGTCTGAAAAGGAGGAAAAAGAGCGTTAAAAATACGTGAAAAGGGCGAAAAACAGTGTTAAACATAATTTAAAAAATCGAAAAAGTGCGTTAAAAATACTTGAAAAGGGTGAAAAGCGTTCTAAATATTCCAAAAAGGGAAAAGCAGCATTAAAAATACTTAAAAAGAGCGAAAAACAGCATTCAAAATACTCCAAAAAAGGGAAAACAGCGTTAAAAATACTTGAAAAAAGGGCAAAAGAGCGATAAAAATACTTGAAAAGGGGGAAAAACAGCGATATTTACAAAAATCGAAAAACAGCGTTTAAAATACTTGAAAATTTGAAAATACAGCGTTAAAAATTCTTGAAAAGGGGGAAGAACAGCGTTAAAAGAACTTGAATAATGGGAAGAACAGCGTATAAAATACTTGATAAAGCTTGATAAAGCTCGACAGTCCTTTACTATGAGAAAAGTCCTAGTATGGCCGCTTCCCGGCCAAACTAGGACTCTTTTGGACAGTGTGGGTAACCTATTTCAAAAAAAAGCTACGTTACAACTTCACTTAAAAATCATACTTCGCAAAAAATAGCCTGAACCTTTGTCGGACCTTGGACTGACCTTGAGATGACCTTGGGTGACCTTGGGTGGCTTTGGCTGGCCTTGGGGTGACTTTGGCTGACCTTGGGGTGACTTTGGCTGACCTTGGGGTGACTTTGGCTGACCTTGCGGTGACTTTGGCTGACTTTGGCTGACCTTGGGGTGACCTTGGGTGATCTTGGGTGATCTTGGGTGATCGTGGGGGTGACTGACATAGATCATGGACTCCGATATTTGAAAACAAAAATTTTTTGTTTGAAAATTTTGCAAGTCCAAAATTGATTTTGAACCGAAAATATTTCCACATGGGGAAATAAATGATTAAGGAACTTGAGACACGAAAAAAGAAATTTTTTCAATACTTTCAATAATTTTTTTAACCCTCTTTCCGCAATTATAAAGTTGATTTGAGGGGGGATCGATAGCAAATTTTGTCAGCTATCGATTGATGCAATAAAAACCCTTAGTTCGAAGGTCAGTTTTCGAGAAATCGCT
Source organism: Ceratoteleas bidentatus (assembly GCA_022817645.1). Classification (NCBI taxonomy): domain Eukaryota; kingdom Metazoa; phylum Arthropoda; class Insecta; order Hymenoptera; family Scelionidae; genus Ceratoteleas; species Ceratoteleas bidentatus. The sequence continues at coordinate 16,104 of JABFPB010003233.1, forward strand.
ATATACTTATAGAAGGGAGGGAGGGGGGAGAGGGGGAAGTATATGTCTGAACTTGGTTTTTAACAAGGATCTCATACACCAAGTTATATACTGATCCCTCAACATTTTTGTATAAATTAATTTTTAAAAAAATCGCTCCAAGGATTTCCCAACATAAGGGCTCTAAATATTTGTCTCGCCGTCAGCTGCACATACGATTTATCCCATAAAGATTTTCCGAACGCATCCTTCTATCCTCCAAGAAAGTTTGAGAACTTCTCGTTCCAGTTTTTCGGGAATTGTTTCAAACCGTATAAACTTTTGTAGAGCCTACATACTCGACTTGTGCCGTCCTCAAAGTCTTCTGGCTGATTCATATACAGCTCCTCTTCAACGTACCGTATAGGAAGGCTGTCTTGACGTCAATAGTCATGAGCTTCATATTGTTTGACGCGGCCGAGCTCAATATCAACCGAATTGACACATGGCGCACAGTGGGGCTAAACGGGCTTTTAGGCGCGCATCGGCAATTATTCGTAAATGGTTTACAATTTCTTATCGAAAATGAAACTTTGTCTTCTAAAATACATAACAAAAGTCTAAGAATGATAAATTTTGCATATTCAAAATGGCGGATCTATGTACTTCTACAAATAAGTGTCTAAAAAATCAGTAAATCCAATTCTGCATACATAACGACTTATTTAAATACACTTTGCTAAAAAATTATGTTAAAATCAGTTTTTAGCAAATCAAAAGTTACATATTTGATACAGAGCGAGCTAACTTCAATTTCTTCCTTTGTTTTAAATATGAGGTAAAATTGCCTTCTTTCCTTTACTAACTAGACAATTTTTTAATATTTTATTTTTATTTACACTTCCTCAGTAATTTTAAGTTAATTACTTAGGCAGTGTAAATAATAAAATAATAATTGAACAGAAAAGCGGAAGTTATATTAAACTTATACATAGAATGTCAAAATAAATATTTTCTTTATTGTTTAAACAAACACGGAGGAAAATCACATTGTAAATATTCCAACGTATTGTTATAAAACAACCCGGCCTGGCTTGACTCGGGCTAAATGAAAATGTGGAAAAACAAACTCCTCGTGCTCAAATTCGAGGCAGCATTCAGTCTTTTATTTCCCGCTTGCTCCAACATACACACGCCGCGGGCAACGACCCACGGATCTCCGTCAGTTTTCCCGCTCAGGAGTTCACCGGCTCCTACCGAGTTACATCTCCGCGTTACACGTCTTCAACGGCTCCTACCGCAACGCTTCGCTCGAGCTCTCATCCTCCACTGATCCACTCCGTGGCGCGCGCGTACGCTCCTAACCCTTCTTTCTCTCTCTCTCTCTTAAGCCACATTCGCAAAACTCTAACAGTATACTATGATTCCTGTGACGGTAATGTTAGGTTAAGGTAAATACACCGTAATTATTGAAGTTCAGTAGTACACGTTGCAATTTTTGAAACGTGAAAGGCTGATTTCAAAACGTACTTTGTAAATAATCGAAGTCTGACATTATCATCA
>JABFPB010003234.1:0-17623 GCA_022817645.1 Ceratoteleas bidentatus
GCGCAGGGGCCTCAAGGGTCTCAACAATTCTGGGAACAGCTGCTTCGTAAACTCTATTTTGCAGGCTCTGAGCAACACCCGGCCATTGCTGGATTATATCGGAGAGGCCCGATACAAGGCTGACATCAATACGACGTCCTTCTACAAGGGCGCCCTACTCTGTACCCTCGTACACATCATACAGGGCCTATGGAAGGGCGATAAAAGAGCGGTCGGCACCGCGCACCTGTGATCCCTCATCGAGAAGCGGGCACCGGAGCTCGGAGGAGCGTCACAGCAGGACGCGCAGGAACTCCTGCGGCACCTGCTCCAGGGCGTCCACGAGGACGCCGAGCGACCACGATCCAGCACGCACGACGACCTGAACAGCGTGATCACCAGCATCTTCGGCGGCCAGCTGCGCTCTTCACTGCGGTGCGCAACGTGCGGTCACGAGTCCAGCACCCTGGAGACCTTCATGGACCTCAGTCTCCCTCTCCCACCGCACAACGGCCCTACCAAGCTCGCCGAGTGCATGCGGCTGTTCTGCGAGGACGAGACCCTCGACGGCACCGAGATGCCCACTTGTTCGAGATGCCAGGCGAAGCGGAGGAGCGCCAAGCAACTCAGGATACAGCAGTTCCCGGACGTCCTAGTCCTGCACCTGAAGCGCTTCAGGCAGACGGGCCCAGTCTGCGACAAACGGGACACGGCAGTGGACTTCCCGCTGAACCACTTCGATCCTACGCCCTTCGCTGCATCCCAAGTACCGGGACGCATCTACAACCTGTATGCGGTCGTGAACCACACCGGCTCCGCAGGCTCAGGCCACTACACGGCATGCTGCCAGCATCCGTACTCGGGAGAGTGGCACGAATTCGACGACAAAAGGGTTGCAGAGGCGTCCACGCACTCGATTGCCTCAAAAAGAGCGTATATTTTGTTCTTCCGCGCACACGGCGCACAAATCTAGTCTTCCTTTTTCATTACTTTCTGTTTTAGGTACCACTCACTGACCACGGACAGCTCGTTTAGAGGGGGGATAGTGTGGCGTCACGTCTCCGTGCTGCCAACACAAGCGCTCAGCCGAGTGCGCAAGCAGACGCCGCGCGAGGCCAGTTCGGCGGAACGCCACCGTGAGTGGCGCCACAGTCGCCACGTCCGACGCAGCGAGACGCGCCGGCCTTCTTTCCCCTTCAGTCTCTGTGTCCCAGTTCAACCGGCCAGTTAGTCCGCCGGGATTGTATTCTAGTTCAATAAAACTAGTCGCAACCAATCTGATCGCTTCTTCTTTCGCGCTCCCGGTTCCCGAACAATAGTTAGTGAGGACCAGAACCCCACAGACGCGCACACCGACTGACATCTCGCGGTGCGCCTCGCGAAGTTGCTCCGCGCGTCGCTTTTTTGAATTGAGTGCGCCGTCTTGCCATCGACTTCACGAGCCTATATAAAGGCGAACGCGAGCCGCGCGCGTCATTGTGCGCTCGGGAGTCTCGAGCGCAAGCAGCCTCTCTGGGAGAGCACGTCGCGTCGGTTGCGCAACTGCGTCGCGGTACCAGTAACGACAATTTTGGTCACTGTTTCCATTTCTATTTTTAATAGTGTAACCAATAATTTAGCTAGAAAATTTTGTCCGGTCACTTAAAAACAAAAATCAGCGGTAGAAAACCATTATTTTCTTTCACAGTTTGAGTGCTTAGGTATGGAACCTCTTGTACAATCGAACAGTGGGAGTCTCACTGTTCCTAACCTATAATGTTGACAGGTCAACCCTTTCCTTTAACCATTCGTGTTATAGTTTTAGTGGTTAGGTATGGAACCTCTTGTACAATCGAACAGTGGGAGTCTCACTGTTCCTAACCTACATTTTGACAGGTCGTTCTCCTTTCCTTTGAGAACATTCTGTAATAATTAATTTTTAGACTTAAAATCGAGTTCATTTGTAACTTTTCTTTTAACAAACGATTTTTATGTTTTTTTGTTTTTTCTTTTTAATAAAGAAATGTATTGCTGTTAATTAAACAACATCTGTGTTCTGATTTCACACACTTCCCTTCACACTGGCAACATTTTCTTGATTATGAAAATATTTGTAGAGTAGCATTTTCGGTAAGATTTTGCACCATCAACCTATAATTTATACAGTCCACTCTTTTGCTATCGTAGACGATGCGAAGATCCTAGCGAATCTTTTACAGTCCTTCGAGCCGGATTTTTAATGCCATTTTGCAAATTGTAAATTTTCAATTTTATCAATTTTTGCAAATAGCCAGTTGTGGGGTAATTTGTGTGTGCAATTGGACACTTCTGATAGAAATTTGAGACGGAGTTAAATATTTTCGATACTATGGCGACCGGACAACAAATTAACAAGCTTATTAACCAGATTTTGTTAATCGGTGAAACCTTTGAGAACGATTTGAAAAATTTTAAGGCACCGTCGGGCCAGGAGTTTACAGCCTCCACTCTACTTAATAGAACATCCCGCGTGCATGAATTGTTTGCCAAAGCACAAGAGCTTCATGCAGAACTGTGTTTCATCGTACCTCCAGATCAAAGAAGCAAAGTTGAATATTTCTCCCAGTCGTTATGGAAGGGAATTTAATTTCAGTTTGATTCGTTAGATTCATGGCTTACTCAACGAGCAGACAAAATCTTTCAGACGCAAGAATCGGAACGTATGGCTCGAGAGTTGGAAAAATCTGGCAAATATTCTTCGCCCAGTCATCACAGCACTCGAATTTTGCACGAAAGTCAAACCGAAAACTCTTCGGTTCGTATTCCCAAAATAGAATTGAAGCCCTTCGATGGTGACTACGCTAAATGGGAAAGCTTTCGTGCACTTTTTACTTCGCTAATTCACGATCAAGCTTCCCTTCTAAATTCGCAAAAGTTTCAATATCTCAAGTCTTGTCTGACGGGCGAGGCCGAACACCTTCTAAGTGCACTCCCTATTACAGATGCAAATTACGCTATCGCATGGACTACATTAAAGGACCGCTACGAAAACAAGCGTATCCTTACGTTCAGTTGGTTGAACAAGTTGACCTCATTGCCAACAGTAGATCTTGATGACCTTACAAAACTTCGTCATATGATGGATACAATAAAGGAAACTCTTGACTCACTTAAGGTTCTTGGTTATCCCACAGACCAGTGGGATGCCTTACTCCTACACATAATGGTTCAAAACTTGTCGACAAGACTGAAGAAGGAATGGGAGAAGTCTCTGTCCGGAGCGACGACTTACCCCACCTTTCAACAATTCCAAGCCTTTTTGACGGAACACGTCCATATATTGGAACATATCTCCATGGACCAGTTAGAAAGCACACATAGTGGTTCTACTGCAATTCGAAATCCAGTCAAGAGCTCACTCAACACTACTGTTCGGCAGGAGGACAAGTGCTCCTTCTGTACTGGACTTCATAAGTTGTTTAACTGTCAAAAGTTTCGCAACCTGACCGTGAACGAACGACATAAGTTTCGCTTAGTCAAAAATCTTTGCGCTAACTGTTTAGCTTCAGGTCACAATTCAAGTAACTGTCGCAGCAAGTTCAAATGTAAGACGTGTGCCAAGTTGCATCACACGCTACTGCATTTTGAGCAAAAACGAAATTTAACTCCGGAAAAGACTACAAATTCTCCCCAGGTGCAGGAAGGGTTGTCAGCGACAAATCCTAACGATCATACTAAAGTTAGTCCAGATCCGAACGTAACATGGCTTAGCATTCCTGCGCAATCAGAAATACTTCTCGCCACGGCGCTTGTTAAAGTGTCATCCCCTCTGCGTCATTCGCTAGTGGTGAGAGCTATTGTCGACCCAGGGTCAGAAACCTCATTCATAAGTGAGTCTCTTGCGCAGGTTCTTCGCTTGAAACGCGTACGAGCTGACTTGCGAATTGTAGGCATAGAAGGCGTACATAGCTGCTCCCCTCGTCATGCGGTTGAATTCGAGTTTACTGCTGCTAACCTTACGGCACCCACTTATGTGTTGCAGGCGTACGTTTTGCAGGCTATAACTTCGTACAATCCAAAAAGGTTTAATCCAGCTTACCACTCAGTGCTTCAACGCATCAATCTCGCTGACCCTGAACCATCAAAGAATCTTCGGATAGAAATTCTCCTAGGCGCCGACGTAATCGGCCAGTTTATGGAAGCTGGGCTGATTCGGTTGCCGAATTCCGATGTAATCGCTCAAGTTACCACTTTGGGATGGATCTTGTCCGGGCCTGTCAATTCCTCCCCAAAAATTCCCTCAATTAATGTTCATCATGCTACAGTCAACATAGATGAGGCCTTGAAGCGATTTTGGCAGGTCGAAGACTTCCCGGAGAAGGTTCTTCCCTCAGCAGAGGATCTTTATTCTGAAAAATTATTTGTGGAAACTACAAGGCGAGATGAGGAAGGGCGGTATTCAGTCTTCCGTTCAAGACGCCCACTGAACAAGAGAAGTTAGGCGAATCCAAGTCGATCGCAGTTGCATCGTGGCGCCGAGTAGAAGCTCGTCTTCAGCGACAACCTCTTGTTCGCCAAATGTACGATGATTTTATGTCAGAGTACTTACAACTTGGTCATATGACCGAGATCCTTCCAGGCGAGCGTCGAGTTGTTTTCAATGCTTCATGCAACACTCGAAGCGGCGTGTCGTTGAACGACACGTTGTGCACGGGTCCCAGGTTGCAAAACGACTTATCACACATTCTAACCAACTGGCGACAACACAAATTCGTCCTGACAGCCGATAAATGTTTAGGCAGATCCTCGTGGATGAGTGCGATAGGCGATTTCAGTGCGTCTTGTGGCGCAAAGCAGGCGAGCGAGACCTGCGGTCGTTTAAACTTAACACTGTGACATACGGAATGCGACCCGCACCCTTCCTCGCAAACCGCGTCATCAAAGCAGTCGTTCAAGATCACGCTGAAGAGTACCCACTCGCAGTAGAGCCCCTTCAACGTTCAATCTTTGTAGATGACATTCTTCTTGCCGCTCCGAATAAGGAGTTAGCCATCAAATTACGCGACCAGGTGACTGAGTTGCTACAAGCAGGCTGTTTTGGCCTTAGCAAATGGGCAGCCAATGCGCCAGACCTTCTTCCAACTGAAGCTCAGTCTGAGACAATGATAGGCATCGAGAATGAAGAAGGCGAAGGTCGCAAGATATTGGGAATAGCTTGGTCTTCGGGAGGGGACTTCTTTACAATTCTAACCTCCGATATCGATATTTCATCAGTAACCAAAAGGTCCATCCTTTCAACAATAGCTAGATTATTCGATCCTCTTGGGTGGCTTTCTCCAGTTGTCATTCGAGCCAAAATTTTATTACGAGCGCTTTGGATTGCCAAAATCGATTGGGACGAGGAGCCCCCAGCCGAAATCGTACAAACTTGGCTTCATCTTTGCCAAGAGATTCCACTACTACAGCAGTTAGCCATCCCAAGATGCATAGGTCCAGAAGGAGAAACCACGCGAACGATACTAGTTGGGTTCTGTGATGCTTCGAAACAAGCATATTCGGCGTTGGTATACCTCATCCATGAGTACCAAGGAGGAAGGTTCAAGTCTAGTCTTTTGCGAGCTAAAAGTAGAGTCGCGCCAATCAAGACATTGAGTATCCCTAGGCTTGAGTTGAGTGGTGCGCTCTTACTAGCGAAGTTGATGGAAGACATACGCTCCTCGTGGGTTGGTAAATGCTCTGAAATTATTTGTTACACAGATTCTCGCATTGTACTCGATTGGCTGGCCAGACATGCTTCATCTTGGCAAGTGTTCGTCGCTAACAGGGTGTCCGCGATTCAGTCGGCCCTGCCCGAGGTTAGGTGGAGACATATTTCCACGAAAAACAACCCTGAGGATCTAAATTCACGAGGGATTGCTGTAAAGGACCTTCTAGATTCAGAGCTCTGGTGGTCAGGTCCTAAGCTCTTACCGGTTGAAAGTCCAGTCTGCACCCCAGACCAGCTAGTCGAAATAGAACGCGAAGTTTCTCTAGAGAAGCGCAAGTCCACTTTGCATCAATCAGTTGCAGTACTACCTAATTATTTAATCAGGTTTTCCACATGGGTCAAGCTAACACGGATATTAGCCGTATGGTTTCGGTACTTCAGCATTCTACGTGCTCGCGTTACACGCAGCTCAGCAACCCAACTCCCCAACGGGATTTCAAGAGACCATGTCAAATTGGCTGAAAACCATATCTTTAGGACCTTACAACACGCGGCCTTCATGCCAGAGTTGAAGGCTTTGGAAACAGCGAAATTGAAAATTAACTCTCATTCTGAATCTGGCAGTGACACTGTGCTGATCTCGGGTACTCAACCTGCCCTTGAGAAGTCGTTTTCGGAAGATAGAGAGCTACAAGTCTCCAGTTCAATCCCTAAAAGGTCGAAGCTGTATCAGCTGAGTCCATTTTTGGACAGCTTAGGAATCCTACGAGTCGGAGGTCGGTTGAGAAACTCAAATTTGCCTTGGGAAGAAAAGCACCCAATCATCCTACCTCAAACAAGAGTGACTAACTTACTCATTTCACATTATCATCTTAAAACGCTTCACGGTGGCACGCAACTTACCGCTTCCATGCTTCGCGAACGCTTTTGGATTGTGCATGCACGCAACTCCATCAAGGCTGTAATCAGCAAGTGTGTCGTCTGCGTTCGCCAACGAGCACGGTTGGAGCACCAGCAAATGGCTCCACTGCCAAATCCAAGATGCTCATCATCCAGTCCATTCACCCACACAGGTGTGGACTATGCTGGTCCAATCAAAGTTAGAAACGCTCCAGGGCGAGGGCAGTCGGCACACAAAGCCTACATTGCGGTTTTTGTGTGTTTTTCAACTAAAGCTATTCACTTAGAACTTGCTAATGACTATTCTACACAGTCCTTTCTCAGTGCTCTTAAGCGATTCACCGCACGCAGGGGAGTCCCCAGCGTGTTATATAGTGACCAAGGAACGAATTTCGTTGGAGCTGACACTGAACTGCGGCGCGCCTTTCGCCAGATAACGGAGCAAACAGAGCTAAACCATTTTCTCGCCACTGAACAAGTCCAGTGGGAATTCATCCCTCCAGCAGCGCCACATCAAGGAGGACTGTGTGAAGCCGGAGTTCGTTCAGTCAAGTACCACCTTCGGAGAGTTCTCGGAAACTTTACCCCAACACGCGAGGAGATGCACACCATTTTGTGCCAGATTGAGGCATGCCTCAACTCCAGACCACTAACTCCGCTCCACGACGACGCTACGGATGATTTCGCCTTGACTCCGGGTCATTTCCTGATAGGCGGGAGTCCCTTCGGCAGAAACCTTACAGAAAAAGGAGAGTCTACTGGAGCGATGGGAGCAAGTCACTCGGGTCGTTCAAAGCTTCTGGAAGCGTTGGCACGAGGAATACCTCCTCATTCTTCAAAGGAGAACCGAGTGGCAGGAAGTTCAGCCCAACTTGTGCGTGGGAGACATCGTATTACTACGAGACCAGAATTGTCCACCCTGCGACTGGTCCCTTGGACGAATAATTGAGACGACCCGAGGAAAAGACCAGCTAATTCAAGCCGTTAAGGTCAAAACCGCCACAACCGAGTTGGTCCGCCCAGTGACTCAGCTTTGTAAATTACCAATGGAGGATTAAACTAAGTTTCCCTTCTTCTTCCTTTGCAATTTTTTTCATTTTGTTCAAAATTACCTAACCAAAATCTATTTGAGAGTCTTTTTTTCAGTATGTCAATATTAACTTGTACACTGTTATAGCGCTGTGAAGGATGCCGCAAGAGGATGTCGATGTGTTGCAACTCGACTACTCGAGCCTTGACGACGATGGGTTCGAGGAGTTCGCTTCTTATCATCGGGAGGAGTTTGAGAAGGAGGAGACAACCAAGCTTCGTCTGCTACAAAATATCGCGAAAACACAACTTTCTCGATCATGCCTCGAATATGCCAAAAACTCTCAAAGACCAGCAAAACCGCCAAAGACCACCAAAAACACCCAAAGACCGACAAAAATCCCCTAAAAATGGGAATTAAATGGGGATTAAAAAATAATCGAAATTCGAACGTAGAATTTTTTGGGGAATTTTTTTAATTATTTTGAGTTTTTGGAAATGTTTTTAAATTATTTTGAGTTTTTGGGAATGTTTTTTGAATTGTTTGGAAATTTTTTGACTTTTAATAATAACTGCAAAGAATAACAGACGAGTGCTAACTTGTCTGTTACGTCATAGAAGTGAGTGACGTCACACGCAAGTTAGAACTCGTTTGTGATATCACTTACGACTGTGACGTCGGAGAAGTTCTGACTTTCAAGTAATGGATAATTATCCATTACTTGAAAAAGTAACGGATAATTACCCATTACTTGAAAAAGTAATGGATAATTGCCCATTATTTGAACAAGTAATCGATCATTACCCATTACCTAATTTCAATTACTTTTAATGCTCAATTAAAAGTAATGGTAATGATTAATGGCCATTATTTATTTCATATAGAATATATGAAAATCATTCACACATTTTTGTTACATTAACTGCGGGATCGGCGTGAAGTTAACGCTGAGAGCGTGCTCAGCAAACACAGCCGAAAAAATCAGCAGAAACTGCGGGGCGGTTGTGTGACATTTTCTGAGTAGGAAATACGTAAAATTAAAGTATAAAATTCAGTTGTTTCTGATGTTTTTTTCTCAGTGTAGGGTTACGTTAAGAGTGTTGATTGTATGAAAGCTGTCTTTAAAATCAGATAAACAAATATGGTAATTTTAATGAATATAAAACAGGTATCTTATGAATCGTATGAATGCAATATTATTACATTTTAAAATATATTTTCATTTTCTCAGTTATAAATAATAGTATATTACACCACTAGGAAGGGAATTTCGTATTTCGAAATGAGTGAACTTCCGGAACGAGTGAGAAATCGAAATTCTCCCCGTAGTGTGTACGATATTTTCATTACTACGGAGCGGGAAGCCCACATTTCCGCCCATGGGGGCGGGAATGTGGGTATTCCCGCCCGGAGTGAGGGAAATATAATGACTTATGAACAATAACATATCTAGAAGTTTATTTAGTATGTAATTAAATCAACAAACTAATTCTCATCAGCAAACTATATATAAACATTATTATAATTAAATTACTGCTATTTTTTGTCAATATCAATATATAGGGTGTACCAAAAATTTTTTGATCGACCCGGAACTTTTGGTACACCCTGTATAATCACAATAATTAATTCTTGAATATATGTTATACTCAAAATATATTTTATTACAAAAATATATTCCCAATATATTCACACAATATATTTCCAGTATATTCCCAATGTTTGCAATATATCGGGAATACATAGTAATGTTTGGAATAAAGATCATGGTAACATATTTCTAAATGCTGAAATATATTCGGAATATATTTCTGTTGTATTTGGTAAAGCGGAATAAATGTTTTGGTCGAAGGAACCAAATAATATACATTATTGATCTGGATCCACACCATTAACCAAGTCTGGCTCAAATCTGAGCAATTTGGTTCAATGGGTAAGTTGCTTCAGCCTAGTAACATTGGTAACACTGGTTTAGACCCGTAATCACGCCTTTTGCATCAAATGTAAAAAATATGCGGTCATCGTTATTGCTCACATACTCAGACGATTTTATGAGAGACATTGTTAAAACAGAGACATTCATGACAATGGGAATTTAATGGCTTAATCTTTTTCTGTTCTAAACATAAAAAACCTTACCTTCTACCAATATATCTCAATCCACATTAGTTTCAACTCTTCCTAAACCTGAAACCTTCACTCTTGAAATAATCTTTTCATCATGAAAGGAATCGTTTCATAATGGAAGCATTTTCCGCTCAGTATATCGACAAGACTGAATCCTTTCATAATAAAAGGAGTACTTTTAATACAAAACTACTAACTATTCAGTTTAAAATGAATCCTTTAACATAAAATTAAGTTGTATTAAGATAAGCGGATTTTCACAAAATTACAGTCTTTTCAACATAACATGAACATTTTTATGAGTGTTCGCAAACCCAATGTTCCTCATCCCGGCCTCCCCAAATCCAATTCCCTGCTCCTCACATCTCCGCGAAGCCCACCAACCATTCCCCTTCCACCCTTCAGTGGATCGACTCGGACACTTAGCCCGATCGCTCACACTCAACTGCCTCGACCATCCCAGCGGACGAAGTCATGAAAACGTCTGCCGCCTCGTCTCGGGTCTGTCGAGTCGCCCTAAACTCGTCACTCGTCGTAATGCAAGCCTGACTGCGACACCACGCTGCTACATGCACAATGACGTTCAAGCAACTTGTGGCGGCGCATCGGCGCAGCCGTTACGTACCCAGGGGGTGCATTTAGCCCTAACCCGGAAAAGGGATTGCCGCAGTCAAGCGTAGGAGCACAATTCCGGGCACCGCATCTCGGGATTGATTTGCATCCGCCGGCTCATTTGCTGGGTCGACTCCTGGGACACGACGACGATCCCTTCTCCCCTTCGGAACAGTAACCCGTCTCGATCTTTCGTTTTTCGCGACCGCAAATCAGCGCGCGAGTCCATGTGGCGAATGGTTTCTGGACCAGCCGGGTTAATCAAAACAATAGCGGCATTAGAAGTTCGCCGAAGTGCGCTACGCGCATTATGATTGTATCAAAATGGGTTACCGGCGTTGCACGGTGATGATTTGTTGCGAATTTTGTTGTGGGGAAAGATTGAGGGGTGGGAGTGAATGATGGAAATATATATGGGGAGAGGTAGAGTATAGAGACGTACTTTCTGTTAAATGATGGTACTCTTTTACCTATGAATGGAAGATTTCATGAGCTGGCTTGGCGAAAAATATCCCGCGTGGAAAAAATCAGTCAGGCAAGAGTGCGGCAAGAGTATGGCAAAAAGTCTGGCAACCATCAGGCAACCGAAAGGCAACGATACGGCAAATGTATGGCAGGGATACGGCAAGTGTATGGATTATGATCGCGAGCCAGTCTGTTGCCATACACAAGCCATACTCTTGCCATACTGCTGCCAAACTATTACAGACAGGGGCAGACATTTCGAAGATTCGATTACGAAAACATCAGAAAACCTTCGGAAAACCTTCCAAAAACCTTCAGAACTATCGGAAAACTATCGGAAAACTATCGAAAAATCATCGGAATACCATCGGAAATCCTTCGGAAAACTTTCAGAAACCTTCGGAAAACCTTCGGAAAACCTTCGGAAAACCGTTAGAAATCTTTCGGAAAACCGTTAGAAATCCTTCAGAAAACCAAAAAAACATCCGAAAACCTGCAGAAATCCATCAGAGAACCGTCGGAAAACCGGCGGAAAACCGTCTAAAAATCTTCGGAAAACCTTCGGAAATCATTCGGAAAACCTTCGGAAATCATTCGGAAAACCTTCGGAAATCATTCGGTAAACCTTCGGAAATCCTACGGAAAACCTTCGAAAATCCTGCGGAAAACCTTAGGAAATCCTGCGGAACACCTTCGAAAATCCTTCGAAAAACCGTCAGAAATCCTTCAGAAGTCCTAGGGAAAAAACCCGAAAAAACATCGGAACACAATCGGAAGAACATCGGAAGACCATCGGAAGACCATCGGAAGACCATCGGAAGACCATCGGAAGACCATCGGAAGACCTTCGGAAAACCTTCTGAAAACCTTCGGAAAATTTTCAAACAACTTATTGACATATCAGCAAGACATTCGTTGCACTCAGAAATATGTACTACTTAATGAAAAATTAATATCCTTTTCGTTGCAGTCATTTTGAAAGAAAAGAAATCGTTTTTAATAGAAACGATATATGGCAATAGGATGGCAACAGTATGGCTCGTGATCATGTGTCAGACTTGCACTTTTCTATGCGGATTTGAAGGATTGTATTAGTCTAGACTAATACAGTCCTCCAAATCTTCATTGAATCGATCTCATGACTCTTGTTAAAACTCCAAACATCATTCGCACACGATCATCAACTTTATCTGTATGACGTTTCATACACCCAAAGAAAGACTGTTAAAATATCAGTCTTCACGGAGAGAAATCCAATATTACTATAACCTGGAAGTGTTTGGTTTGACGTGTTTTTGTTGGTAATATACGAAATGTATATTACCAACTAATTTATTAATTTACGTGATAGAGAACTAAACTTCGTTTATTTACTATTTACATAAATAATTCTGAAACAATCACAGTAGTCGTTATCAGATGTATCAATTACACGAAATAATTAGAATATTTATATAAACATAAATACGTGTTAAAAAAATGTTTTAGCCCATTCAAAAAGATCTTTTTCAAAAATCGAACAAAAATCGATAATTATGTTTTTAAAAAATGTTTTAGCCCATTCAAAACATTTTAAAACATTTTAGAAGCCCATTTTAAAACATTTTTTAAAAACATACATTTCGATTTTTGTTCCGCAAAAGATCATGAAAGACACGCTTCACCTTGGTCGACTGACATGACGTCTGGCAAAGTCTGACAATCTCTGAGAATTGGGACTGCCAGACTTTTGTCAGAGATTGTCAGAGATTGTCAGAGGATGTCAGAAGATGTCAGAACTTTGTCAGAGAATTGTCAGAGAATGTCAGAGATATGTCAGAGAATTATCAGAGAAATATCAGAGAATGTCAGACCGATTTTTTCTACAAGGGATTTTAACCTAGATGTATGCGATGACCAATAAGTTTAACTTTCACTTTCAATTTCTCATTAACGATCAAATCTTTGGTTTCCTAATATCGCACTCTTTAATAATTTCCGGAAGTAAATTAAATATACTATAACTAATGTAGGTATGCACTCGTCTGCTTGATTCTTTTTTTATTGTAGGCGGTATAACCACTGTACGTCTTTTCATTTTTTTGTTTCTTTTCTATGTATTAACTTTTCCTGTCATTATTAATAATTGCTTTTTCTAAAAAAACATTTCCTAATGCTAAGTATTTTTTCTTATGGTTAACAGTGTCGAATGCTTTGGCCAAATCTAATAAAATTGTTATGCATGGATTATTTTATCTATTGCTTTTTGGAATCTACTTGTGACTACGTTTATTGCCATATCAGTACTTTTTCCTTCTTGAAATCCATATTGCATCGGGTCTATCAGCTTATATTTATCAAGGAAACTGACAATTTTGGTTTTTAGCACTTTTTCAAATATTTTTGTGAAGTTGGATATGAGCGATATGGGTCTGTAATTTGTTGCTTGTTTTTCGCTTCCTGATTTATAAATCAGAATATTTTCCGCTTGCTTGAAATGGCTGGGTGTGTGGCCAGTTTCAATGCTTTTGTTAATGATATACGATAGCGGTGATACGAAATAGCTTGCATACTTTTGTTACTGATATCTTGTCAATTCCCAAGGACTTTTTATGACTCATATTGGATATGACTCATATTGGATGATGTTTAATATTTCTGTTTCCGATGTTGGTACTAAATAAATCGAATTCAATTCAGTTTTGTCAGTCTCCTCAAAATAAGGCTCCCTCTCGATTTCACTCGCCATCGAGGGGCCAATATCGGCGAAAAACTTGTTGAAACAGTTTGCTATATCTTTATCTTGTGTTAGTTCTTCAGTACCTGAGTATATAATATTGCTAATCATTTTCTTGTTACTATTTTATCCAGTTGTTGTATTAATAAAGTCCCAGAACTTTTTCGTATTTTTCGATAAAGTTACCCTTATATTATTGTAGTAAATTTTCTTTTGTGGTCCTTAGTAAATAGGTGATATTGTTTTTGCTACTCAGATATTTATTGGCCGGTTGAATATTGCCAGGGTTTTTCATCATTTTTTGTACAGTAAATTCTTTTCCTTGCATAATTTAATCAAATCTTGGGAAATCCACTCTTTTCTAGCTTTACTTTGTTTTACTCTTTTCAAAATTTTTGTTGATTTGTCTATTACATGTACAATTTTTTGAATAAAATGATTAACCGCTATGTCTATACCATTATCTTGATATATTTCACTCCCCTACTGAAAAAATGTAATATTAAATTTAATATGAAATCTCATATACAAAATTGATACCCTATTTAATATGAAATCTAATATGAAAAATAATATTAGATTTAATATGAAATTTGTATGTAGCCATCGGGATTCGATGAATCAGGTATAACATTTAATATGAAAAATAATATTAAACTTAATATGAATTTTAATGTGAAATTTAACATGAAATGTAATATGAAATATTGTAAGAAATGTTGAAATATTGTTCTCATTCAAATTCATATTACATCTAATGTTATTTTGTATATTGATTTTATGTTAAATTTGAGATTAAAATTAATATTAAATCTAATATTATTTTTCATGTTAAATTTCATATTAAAATTCATATTAAATCTAATATTATTTTTCATGTTAAATTTCATATTACAGTTCATATTAAATCTAATATTATTTTTCATATTAGATTTCATATTAAATTTCATATTCGATGGGTATATATAAAAATCAATATTAAATTTAATATTAAATTTAATATTATTTCTAATATTAAATCTAACATATATTTTTTTCAGTAGGGATAGGAAGATTTATAGATTGGGGTTTCAGAACAAATTGACGTACAATAGTTTGGTATTTACGTTCAATTTTTTCTTCCTTTTTTTCATTGTATTGGAATTATATCTGTAAATAATGGTTCATTTGGTTCAGATATTTTTTTGAAAATGCAACAGCCGATGATTATCTTTAAACGGATCTTTCGTCATTTCATTCTGAACTTAAACCTAAGTCAGATCGAAATCCAAGAAAATGTCGTCTCATTTCAAAACCACCCCGTTCAAAAACTTTTCCTAGCAAACTTTAAACGAATCCTCTAAAGGTGAGAGCATGTTTGTTCCTCGATTGCTCTTTCACAACGAGCTGAGCGCTTTTTTGATAGTGAACATAAAAGATTCCCATTCATTGCGCGGGAAAAGTGTGTCGCTACGAATTTCGGAACTTACGAAGCATTCCGCCGCGTCATCCATGAAGCCGAGCTGAAACCTTTGCTGGTCGAGGAAGCTTTCGGCGAGCGCGCGTCGCAGCGCATCTGGCGGCAGGGCGCTTTCTTGCGAAAACTGCAGTTGCGAAAACAGGTCCTGAAACAGACAAAAGAGCGCGTTTTGTTCAATCTAGAAGAAAAGGACATTGTGTCGCGATTGCCTAACTAGGGCTTGTTTTGACCGACTCTTTCATCGACACCAATATGATGTATTACATCACCAGTAATATATTGTTCATGGTACAGTTTCTCTTAATAATGATATCAAATTATTTTTGTAGTCGGTAATTATGGTTAAAAAGTAGGGTTATTAATGACACTCATGGAATTAATGAAAATAACGGTATTAATAAAAATAACTAAGAAATTACTAAGAAAACTTCTAATTTACAAAATAAAACTAACAAAACTAACAAAACTAACGAAACTAACGAAACTAACGAAACTAACAAAACTAACGAAACTAACGAAACTAACAAATCTAACAAAACTAACAAAACTAACAAAACTAACTATTTCATGAAAATATTTTGCTTATTTTGCGAAAAGAAAGTAATTTAAAAATGACGTTTCTTTAGTTTTTCAGGGAAAAGGTATAATTTTTGTAAAACAGAATATATCTAAAAGTCAAGACAGAGAATTTTTATTTTTAAGACCAATACTATTTTGTGAGAAGAATGCATTAGAATACCAATGGAGTTAATGTTTACTCAGCAAAGAATTATGTAATTCAGAAGATGGTATTTAGAGAATCAGTGAAATAATAACGGGAATAAGATACGGTAATTGTTAATAAAAAGAGTTGCGACTGAAAGTCTTTTTATATCTGAAAGTTTATGGATTATGAGTTGAGATCTAATTTCAGTATTTAAAATGTCCTTGTTGTAGCGAATAAATCTGTTGAAAGATGAAATTAAAGAGTCTTATCTCCGTATTCAAATTATTTCCATGGCTATAATCATTGTGCAGGGGCTATAGAGTGCACAAAAGTTAGAAAATAGGCTTAGTAAATAATTTCAGATAGATAGAGATAATAGTACATTAGACCAAACCGTCGTAAAAACAGCTATTTTCACGAGCTGCTGCTAAAGTATATAATTTGCGATTTTGATGACATTTCGCTAAGTTAGAGTTCATGCTCTTTATTCCGCGTTCCTTTAATTTCTTCTTCTATTCTGCATCAGTTTAAGAATTACGCAGTTGTATTTAATATGATTTCTACAATTCAGCATTATATCCTAAATCCTACATTCGTTTAATAAAAGAAAAAAAATGCCTCCCAAACTTCTTCCCAATTTATTTCCCTTCTAAGAGAAGTAAATATACTGCACATCTTGCTGAACGATAAATCGTCTTTACTCTCAAATCGCATGGTAGAGATCAGTTTTTCCACGTAATTTCCCATGTATGATTCTTCGTCGACCATTTTTCAGCTCCCTGTCATCAGTTTCTCATACATAACCACTCTTTCTTTCGAAAAGTCCAAAAAAGTTCCCAGCGATCACTTTCATGTTCTTTAACCGAAGAAAAAGGGCGGAAACTCAACCCACTCGATCCGCGAGAGATCATAATTGGTGAAAGTGGCGTCAGATTCGTTGGTACAAAATCCACGAAATTAACGTAATTAATAGGCCAAGCGAGGTGCGATTCGTGGGAGACTGTTATAAGGCCGCGCGGGTACCGTTAACGAATGATTTAGCGCGACGCGTTGACGAGCGCCATTCGTAATCGGCGTCGTCGATATAACGCGCGCTCACAATTGCGAAGCAAAAACGCGCAGCAGAAAGTCCGCTTACCATTAATAACCACAGTTTTCGGTATTCGCCGCGGCCGCGGGATTATGCGCTCCGCGACAGACTGTCGTTTTGATAAACGGCCGACGCGCATAATTGCACATGAATAAGTGGCGGAAAAATCGCGTTGCGTCGCGGAAAGCGACGCATGACTGCAATTCCGGATCGGCGTGCAGTTTGAATTTGAATTTCGAACGAATCGTAAATTCGCTCGGGTGATTTGGGACTTCAATCATTTCGGGTCGTCGCTGTTGCGATGTTGTTTCATTGCATTCTGCAAACTGTGATGGAAGAAATATTCTAGTCGTAAGTGGATGTTCCATTTGACATCGATCAAAGAATATTTCCTCTTAGAATACGAGTAAAATCTACTGAATATTTTTCTGATTAACATAAGAATATTTCTTCTGCACATCAACTGTAACATTCTTTGAGTACGAGGTGAAATAAGTTTTTGTTAATAAGTTATAATAATCGCAGAATTTCATTATAAAAAAATGTATTCTCTGGATAAGAAAATTACCATTGTAGCTTTTACTCATCAATTAACAATATTATATTTAGAAGATTGTATCGACAACCGAATATTAAAAGAGTTCGTTTTTAAGGGCTTGCATCGTTTCTGTTGTTCGTCGATTGAAACGGTTTATAAATTTTTTAGATTAATTATCTCGCGCGACGAATTTGCTCATTTCTCGTTAATCCCCGGTTTGTTACGTGTCCAAAATTTTATAATTCCCTAGGTTACACTTGACAACGCGTATTGTTCAACTTTTACAACTCATAAATTATTATTTAGGCAAGCCCTTCATTAGCATTGAATCGCACT
>JABFPB010003236.1:0-17619 GCA_022817645.1 Ceratoteleas bidentatus
AATAAAAGCAGTGAAACAACGAAGGAATAGAACATTATTCATTAAATATTGGAACCAACCACCCACTACCCAACAACACCTTGGGATCGGTCGATAATGGTTTATTATTGTCCTCGGCCAATAATGAAGCCATTACTGCCCCGTAAGCGGGGCAATAATGGTTCATTATTGTCCTAGGACAATAGTAGACGCATTATCGACCTCCCCCGCGGTCTATAAAATGTTGTATTCACCTCGGGCGCAAGCGCCCTTGGTGCATAATGTACTATTAGAAAATAGTAGAGAAATATTCTTCATAAAACAGAATACAACAATTAGATTTGTAAATTCATTTATTAATTTACAAATAATTTAAGAGGAATCAGTTTGAAACATTCTAAATTCAATTCAAACCTGTCCGATCTGCATCAGCTAAAAGTTTCAGCTGTTACATTTAGCATTGACAAATGGCAGCATTGCTACTACATTTAGTAGCAATGCTGCCATAAATAAGACCATAATTATCGCTTCAAATAATGATCCGTTGATATCGTAATTACGCGCTGTAATACCCATGAAATAAGACAAATCCTTATTAATTTCGAATGCAAATGGCGAGAAAAAAGTCAGACGAGATTCTGAGCTTAGGATCCAAGGGGGGGGGGGATATATTATCAGCGACAAGAACACATGTATTTGTAATTATTTTGCGCCGTAATTTACCCGCCTCCGCGTACATTTGCGCAAGTTAATTTCAACTGCGGAAACGCGGGGGAAAAAGGACGTAGAAAAAGGAGCTTGCGCTGATAAGCTGGATAAACGGGCGACACAATTACAAACGTTACGCGGCGCTCGGCCGGTTTGTAATCGTGTGATCGTAAAAAAATAATAGAGGACGTACGGATGAATGTTACACAAATGTTACACAAATCCGCCTTTGAAGAATTCGGAAACGAAGGAAATATTGGGAACATATTGGGAGAAATGTGAATAAACGTTCGAACGGAGAACGGCAAAATTCATTTTAATTCCACATTTAATTTTACGTAAAGTTATTCGTTGAAAACATTTTTAACTGTCGAGAATTTTTAATTCCCTTTCTTTGTTAATGGACCTGGAAGAATAGTCGTGTAATAAGGTCGAGTGGGATAATTGTGGCGCATAATTTGTTTAGTTGCAAAACTGAAGCCTTGCACTTCTGCTATGTAATCGTGAGCAATTGAAGTTCATTTTGCGAATCGCAACCTTGTTACAATGTTTAACTTTCAGTGAACCATTTAAAGGCGAGTACTGTTCACAAGATTGAAGAGTATTATGTTTTATGGCAGAAGTCAATTTTAACAGTTTTTCAGACATTTTTTCCCAATTATTTTCAAAACATTTTTTTAAATATTTTTGTTATTTTTGATAAATTTATAAAAAACAAACTCATTTTTTAAACAATTTTTTATAGATGAACTTCCAACGACGCATTCTTTAAAATATTTTACGAATTTATCCAACATAATTTTTACATTTGTAATTGTAACCTTGCAGTTGTAGACCTTAAAAAATGAAAATCAAACGAGAAAACCAAAAAGCAAAAAAAAAAATGTTAACAAAAGTATTGACGAAACAATCCTTTTTTTCAGATACCGTGAGCCGAGCGGCCCCAAGTGGGCCTATTTACGGAAAGATGGTCCATCACAAAGAAACAGAAGGGAGAACGTTACGCAACGGAATGCCAACCAGATTGCGGGTGGATGATTCGAATCGTTTTTACGGCACTCTAAATCGCGTGCCTCCTGCATCGCATAAGCGCTTAACGAGTTTCCGAATTGGCAATTCGGCTATGAAATATCAATTACCTCAGACGGGCAGCTTTCAGCAGTTAAAGGATTTAATTCTAAACGAACGGGCCCGGCAAATGCAGGTGATTTTTTAATTAGACTCAGGACGGATTTTGAGTCTAATTAAATTAAGTTGATTTCAATTAAGACGAGTGTTTTTTTTTAGTTTGCAACACAATGTAGGTGTTTGGTTCAGTGCTGGTTAACTTGGGCGGGATCTTTTCCTAGCACCTGAACCGAAACTTTTGGAACTTTAATTGAAATTGAATTTAGATTTTGATGAGGAGTAAGAGCTTCTAATGAAAAAGAGAAAAGAGTTTGATGTCGGATGATGAAAAGAACAACGTTCTAACGAAGTTGCCTTTTGATTAGACTTGAACTAACCAACGTTAATTTGATACGATTTATATCGGGTAGTTGTTTCAACTTTGCCTGGAGTAGAGACATTTGTTTTATTTTGTTTAATTTTAGGATGCACGTTAAAAATTGAAGCGCATAGTTGACATTTATGTGTTGCATTTGGTTAATATATTTAAATTTAAATCTGCTGCAAATCTTCAAAATTGTCTCATACTCTGAATAGTAAATACTATTTGAGCTTTTGATAATAGTTTTTAAGTAAAATATCTTGTTTGAATTCTGAAAAGTTCTCAAAAGTTAAATTGTTAAACTTTTTCGAGATTATTCCTAAATGTTTCGAAATTTTTATTTATACGAAGGGTTTTGTTTCATTTTCAAAAGAATTCTGTAAAAATTCTAACGAGAAACTTGTATATATAAATTTCTTTCTAAATATTATTTTGTTTATGTACAATAACATTCACGACTTAGTTACCTCATTTTCTCATTTACACGTAGTAGTAAATGAGAAAATCACTAGTTATTCAATTTCAATTGAATAACTAGTTCAAACGTTCAATTTCATGGTAACTGAACGTTGTAACCCGTTGTACTTAAAGTAAATGTAATACCGATGAAATGACTGGTATACTTATGTAACTTCGACGACATCTGTTCGATTGAAATATGTCAGAGCGAAATTCATTCGGTGCAATATAACCGAGTAATGAAAGTTTTCACTGAAATGGCGAGATCTTACAACTTCAATTACAAGACTTTACTACTTCATATGCTTAGGATACTCATTTAAGTGTTAACCTTCACCACTTAAGCGGACACAGCAATAAAAAAAGATCGAGTTTTATTAAAAATTGACAATTCTTTCAACGATATTTTTAATAATTTAAAAAGAAGATAATTTAACTATAACTTTTATCGAATACTTTCGGCATATTTTGCAAACTATGATTTTGGCCACATCAAAAATATGTTTACCTTTTATGGTTTCAGTAAAGGAGATACAGTAGACCTTTTTTCTTATAAACGTTTTAAAAAGTTAACTAATGGTGCTATGATCGTTAAATGTGCGATTAATTATTCATTTTGTCGTGCTTCAAGAAATTTGTAACGTAATGATGATAACGCTTTCAGCTCGGGCTTATGTTTTACACTGATTTGTTTTAAACTTTGTTTAATGTATTTTCTGAACTTTAAAAGAATTTTGAGCGTATAATTTTCATTCAATTCAGGCACGGTTTTGTCTAAATTTCGTATTTGTTTCGTATTTAAAGGTCTAGAGCTTGCATTCACGGAATTTTGATAAACATTAATAAATAACAGTTAGCTGAAATTAATAAATAACTTTTACTATGCAAATAAGTTTTTCTGCTTTAAAGCTTTTTTAAATTAATATTTAGAAACATTTTCTCATCACAAACTAATAAATGAGAAATAAATTATGAAAATATAATTGGATTAAATAGGAACTGTTGATTATTGAAAAATGACCATTTTCTTTAACATTGTTACTCAAAATTTAATTAACGTTTGACTTATATGCTATTGGGAGCGCATATCTTTAAACTAACGATCAAACTCTGTAAAATAATAAATAAATCAGGAAAGAAAAGTTGATAAAAACCTCCCAACAACCGTGTTCCCTTAAATCGCTATCCTTATCCCTTATTTTTCTCACCGCACATTACACTGCAAAAACAAGTGTTCTTGAGTAAACACTTAAAGTGTTCCAATGTAACATCTTAAGGAAAAGTGTTCTTTAGAGTACGTTTCGAAAACAATTGTTTTTAATGTGTTCTTTCTCAAAAGTACACATGCAAAAACTAGTAAATAAACACTATTAGGAGATACTAAAATCTAATTGGAAAACATGTGAATATAAAATACGTAAAAAGTGTCTCAAAAGTACCCCTTTCGCTTTGAAAAAAATTAAACAGCCAAAAAATCTGTCACTGTTTTAAAATACGACATTCAGCAGTCATAAACTTTTCTAATAACACACCCAAAACCCAATTTCCCCGAAAAACTCTCCCAATAAATCCTTTTTACCCTGTTTCAGAACTGATCACCCCCGGCAAGTATCTCCGGTGAACCTGATAGGACAATAAACGAGCTGCAACATGGTACAAGACAATAATTAACATCAAAGTGATACTCTCTTCCTGGCTGAACCAAGAAGACATATCGATATTTTAAGCTTTAAATTTCGACTGACAACACTAGCGTAGTAGCTACTGATATTAATTGACACATCATGGGTTTTGGATGCGTCTTCCTCTGCCTCGTTTGCGTTACCGCTTAGTTCGAGGGTCGATTTCGACTCGCGGACCGCGACCGGAAATCGACTCGCCCGATCCGACCGGGTCGCGCC
Source organism: Ceratoteleas bidentatus (assembly GCA_022817645.1). Classification (NCBI taxonomy): domain Eukaryota; kingdom Metazoa; phylum Arthropoda; class Insecta; order Hymenoptera; family Scelionidae; genus Ceratoteleas; species Ceratoteleas bidentatus. Next base: position 4,537 of record JABFPB010003236.1, read on the forward strand.
AGCTGGCGCGACGGTTCCCGACGCAGCCCAAGAGCCCGGCGCGTTCGTCCGAAACGAGCCTAAGTTCGAGAGCAGGCAGCCGATCAATAAAACCAGAGGAACAAACTTCCAAAACGAGTTTACAGGCAGGAGTCTTTGGAATTCTGCGCGCGACAAGGGTGAAAGTATTGCATTTAGTTATCCTAAGCGACGCGAGCTAATAGATCCTTCTTGGGCCACTTAGCCCCAGGACAAAGGCCCGTGCAGCCCCGATGAAAAAATTTCGCAAAACCATAACCTGGCAACGTTTTCATGATTTAAAATAGGATAGAACGCTACGAACTCATCTGTAAATACATATCCACTTGGTTGGCGATGCAAATCTGATCATTTTCACGCGGTTCCGTGTACTCTCTGTGTGGACCTATGTGGGAGAGAGTTTTTCATCGGGGGACGACGAAACACGGACTTTTTCGCGGACGTTCGCAAGCGCTTTTAGGTTTCCGGACCGCGAAAGATTAATCGACTCGTTGCATTGTTCCGCAGAGAATCCGAGCAACAATTTTAACGACGTTTCGCGAGATGAGCTATGAGGACGATTCCTATCTTCGTTAGCGTCGAAATGATTTCTGGGGGTTGGGTCGGGAATTGGAGAAACTTTGATAAATGTCGTCCCGGGAAGATCAATTTAGTGTCATTGTAGAGAGGAAAGGTGATAGGCTAGGCGGTGTTTTTCGAAGGGGTGAATGGTTGGGAGATAAGGTCGAAATGGCGAGCTGCATTCGAGTGACTAACTTCGGGAAAGTGGATGACATTTTTGTCCCAAAGAGAATAATCTTTTCCGGGTTACATTTTCGCCTTGCATTGTCTACGCTTTGACATTCTCGCGTTTCATAAAGTCGCCGCCAAAGATCGTATTTTTCTACTGGCATGCATAATTCTACGGAGCAGCGAGGAACAGATGTTATGTTACGTTATCGATCGACTGTCGGGAATCAATTTTTACGCAGTTTACATAAACCTGTCGCTTACGTCCAAGTTGAACAAGTTATGCAAGGGTGTATCCAAATAACTTTTTCCTTTTTAGAACAGATCGGATGACGTAGAAGGGTTTTTTACAAAAATAACCTTTGCTCTGTATTCTTCGAAAAGTGAAATGCGAGAAGGAATTCATTGCTTAAATATGATTAACGAAGTTACAATCGATAGCGATACAGGAGAACCTTAAATCTTATTACTGTCAGGAACTTGATTGAGTCGAGGCGATATTTATCAAAGGTACATTGGTTTGCACTCAACATTAACAGTGCTTTCGCGTGTCTAGAAATCTTTCGACGTATGTAAAACAATGGGAAGGGGAAAAACTGCAGAACAGGAGGGAATCGAGGAAAGGTGAAGAGGTATCTATATATACACATACATGCAAAACCGCAATCAATTACACGTTGCTCTCAGCGGAGCGAGATGGGGTGCTGTAATTCGCGACGCCTGCGAGAACCGTAGTCGCCCACGTGACGTGTCACTTTTCCCGGATATTTTACTCTAGCATCGAACGACCCAAAAACGACCAGCAAACACGAAGAAAAACGATCCCGCGCTCCGGACTCTTTGGATGCATATCACGTTTTAGTCAATTATACCACCACGCATGACGCTCTTGATTCCGCGGGCACCTTTCGACTAAGCATTTTGATATTCGCGTTTTTTACGACACGGTTTGGCTGAGTTAATATCGCGAATTACGCCGCTCTACGCCCCACCCCCTCTCCCAACATGAAACCAAGTTCGACGATGTATGTGTACATATGACACATATCCTGGCGATGTTTTCCAAGTTCGAGGTCACATATCCTGCATTTTCGTTGTACTTTCCTACAGCCCCCGAGTTGTCGCGACGATTCGACTACACGGTGACAATAACGTGGACTTTACGATGCCGAGGTTGCTGTTATTTTTTCACGTAAAGTCCCCATCGGCGAATTGATAGAGCACGGACACCCCTACCGATAAAAACGCATCTTGTGACAATACTGGGCATACAATTTTTGATGCTACGCTCCTACGAGTTAAGATCAATCCAATCAACTTTTAAGGTTAGAGTCGACTCTTTTGGTTGGTAATTACACAGTGTCAGTGTTTAGGCTAAAAGATAATATCAAAGGTGAACCGGAAGGTGGGATGATGTCGTTTGGAAGCCAGAACCCAGACGGTGTATGCATTTTTAGTATAGAAAATCAAACTGAATTTTAGGCTCTATAAAATCTAGAAAAGCTAGAAATCGAATGGTAATGATTACTTTCTATGATTTCATATATTAGGTATGCTTAAAAATGGTTACGAAAAATGGTAATTTATTATCTGAATGGTTCATTTTACTGATTTTCTGCTGACCTAAGAAGTGACGATTACCTGTCCAGCAAATACTTAAATTTCCCAACCATCCTGCACTTCATCCCTTAGCACGTTCCTCTTTAAACACTTAATTAACTGCTTGTTTGAGTTTCTATTCGCGTTTCTGATTGGTTTTCCACTCAGCCGCAGTCTATTCAATTCCCTATCTTGATCCGGCGAAACTTCCCCTCGAAGTATCAATATTTTTCGTATTCCCTCCCAAACGACCATCGACTCATACAAATGTTCCATCGATATAAAAACCCCATAAAATTAACCCAGCATCTGGTCAAATTAACCAAAATTCTATTCATCCAAATTCGGTTAGTGTTATGTTAACTAAACACTTCCCTCAGCCGAACTACTTTGCAAGTGCTCCTGTTCTGGTAACCAAATGCCCGACATCGCCTCCGCCTGTCCGGTTCCTTTCGACAGCGGTTCACCCGGGCGGTTCTTCAAAGACAATCCGCTCTACCAGATCAACGTTTACGCAATCTGATCGTCAGCCTTAAGTGCCACTAACGCCGTCACTTGTTGCAACATTGGTGCTCTGTGTCGTAACTTGAACCCCATTCCGTTGCGCTGCGTACAGTGTCGGTCCTTTCGAGCCCACGTTTTGCGCAAATTGTCCGTCAGCGTGCGATTACTCGACTTTTGTGTTCATGCCATTGTCAGACCTGCGTTCATGCATTGTTACCGCCAATGCGCAAAATCAAGCTTTTCGTGGCTTGAATGGGTACCACCACCTTCGACACCTGCTTCCGCAATGTCACCCAACGGTATTGCAGCCAATAAAAACACGCAAATAAAAATAAAATAAAAACGACAATAAGCGAAATTGCGAAATCCATTTTAAGTCCGTTTTATTCGGGAAAAATTGTCGCCGGTGGTGTATCCCCTTGAATCTCGAGGGAGTTCTGGTCCAGCATTGAAAATGCGCAAAATACGTAGAGAGGCGGAGAGGCCGTTGAAAGCATTTTACAAATCATTGCAACCGGCGAACCCCGACCACTTACCGCCCTTCGGAGCATATCAAAGGCAGACTTGCAATCTTAATTCCTCCCCTAACAAGCGCACCTCCTCCGCTCGAAGGTACACAAAGGTATCGAAAAACCGATACCTCGCTCCGACTCGCCAGAACTTCCTCCCGTCGCCAATTATATTCCAAGCCAACAATAGTCGACCGGATAATTTCACCCTGGCAAAGAGCATAACGCAGAAACGATTTGCCAAGGACACGTTTGGCCTTCTTTCGTTCGCTCTGGGAGCCAGAACCCGCACTGTTGTGCTATGAAAAAATGTATCGTTGACACAAGTATACGTGTGTTTACTTATGAACATAGGCTTTGTTTGGAATAGAAGGAGAAATCGCAGTTTCGAGACAATAGATACACATTATTGAAGCCATCTGAAGTAAACAAAAATAAGATTTGGTAAAACAAATTTTATGTTTGCACTTATAAAAATGTTTAAGTTTTTGAATATTAAGTATTATGAAGGACACTTATAAAAGTTGTAATGTTTTCATTGAATTTTAAGTGTTATAAGACTTTAACACTTATAAGTTTGAAATAAAAACAATTAAAATTTAATATTTAGCTTAACATTAATTTTTAAGTGTTCTACGATTAAAACACTTATAACCGTAGTATATCAAATTTTACAAAATAACACTTTTTAGTGTTCTAACACTGGAACTCTTAGTTTTCTCTGAGATTTGACATTGAAACACTTAAAGTGTCCTGAAAATCTTCCATTAATTTTTCTAGTGATCAAATCAATTCTTTGATCTGAAAAAAAGTTCTCGTTTTACAATTTCTCAATTTGTTTCAATCAACATTAAAAACACAAAACATCTGTTGCTTGTGTCAGATACATTTTCTCCCACCAATTACTGTAAAGAAAACATGTCGCTATCGTTATCGGAGCCGATTCATTTTTTTGTCAGTGTTTCTATTGCAAACGGCTTCGCAGGTCAATGGCAAAGCGGAAAAGCTACTGTAGAAAGGCGCGTGCTTTCCGTAGAAAAAAAAACTCGAGCTAATTTGTCTTTGATGTGGCGCGGCTCGAATTACACTGCAATTTCAATGAAAAACGTCAAACAATCGTCGGCGAATCGCCGCATCAGAACGCAGAATCTAGAGAACGCAGAAAACGACGAAAACACTCAAATAACAAACAATAAGGAACGACAACTTTCTCTCCGACAATAAAACAATCCACACCATGGTGTGTAGCAATTGTCTTTGTAAGCATAGTATATTTTGCGAATACTTAAAAGGAGGATACGAAAATGGTGGCGATGATGACGCTGGTGGTGATGCAGAGGTGTATAACAGTAGTCGTCTGTATTTTATTAATATTTTCGACATCGCAACTCGTACACTCAGACGTTAAGTACGTATCTATCGTATAAGCTTGTGTTTCGGCAACACGATTTCTCACTGCAACACTTCGTTGTCTATTTGTAAATTCGCGACCACGACGATGACAATAACGCAAAAAAAGAAGGTACCAATTTTTCTTTCCGAAGCTGGCGGTGAAAATCGATCATTGGGCCAGTTTTTTCGTCGACTTTTTGACCGAACAATCGCAATTTTGCCAGATTTCGCAAGCAGGAAAGAAAAAGAAGTATGTAGAATTTCAAATTTCGCGCCAGAAATGTTTAAAATCTGGGGCGAGATTTGAAGTGGTGAAAAGGCGAGGGTTTGGAAACGCCTGGTTTTTTGAAAAATTGGAAATGCGACGTTTGCGAGGAAAAGTCGACTTTTGTTCTCACTTGCTGGATGTGTATGTAACGTGCATTTCGTGACTGCTTTTTGGAACCACTCCGATGTGTAAAAAAAAGACAAACGGTGGAGTCAGACCTTCGATTGCTTCTTTCAATTTCTGAACTGTTGTGCGACAGTAACACAATATCGCCGGTACTGTTGTTGTTTGTATTTATAATTATACGACAATATGTTAAATGGTACTAAGTTTTTCTGAAGAGTCTACAACAAAATGCTGTTCGTTGTGATATAACAATTTAATCCGATTAAACAATAATGTAACTCACGTTGTCGATGAATAAACTATGTACAATAATGAATAAAGTAGGCTACAATATTATAAAGACATCGGAATTTTTTACTTTTCATTTGCAATTACTTTTATCTTTGGCTGATTTCAGTACAATCTGAAATTTGTTTCTTTTAAATATATTGGCTTCTAAAAAATGTTTTTATTGTAAAACTGAAAATGTGTATTAATAAATGTTAATAGTTGTACATTTCAGAAATTTCATTAAATTTAAATAATTTAATTTAATTTAAATAATAACTTTCATGTCTGTTTATTTAATGCGTTTATACAATAAAATTGCTTTCGGAATTGCAAACCGAGACATTTGTATTGGAAATCAATCCCAGTTGCCGAATTAAATTTATTTCAAACGGTCGACTATTTTCCCTGATGTACGTAAACATTTGCATAAACCAATTTGCTGCAAAAGTGCTCTACGTATGAGACGAAAGTGTTTTTACGTTCATTCATGTTTCCCTCATAAAAATTCCACGTGCACCGCAACTCAATAGAAACTTGCATGTCTGGCGTTTTTCTTCCTGCACGAGCTCAGTTGATAATTTGTATTTTACATAAAGACTTCCATTTGGCTATTCACCTTTATCAAAGTCCAGTAAACAGAGCTTTTAATCAATCTTTCAAAAGAACCGTGTTCAATTATTAAGAACCATCCAATGTGAAACAAAAATTATTTAACGAATTTTCAAACTGCACGTATTTTAGATTGCAAAAAACGCAAGAAAAAATATTATCTCAAGTCGTATGAACAAAAGTGGAGTTTATCGACGGCGGGTAACTGATGTAAAAGTTAATGCAATTTTCGAAAGTTGGTAAAGTGATTTTCGACAAAATTAGTCAGTCACAGTACCAAAAAAACTCAACCTTATCCGCACTATAAATTTGGAGAAAAAAATGTTATTTGATTAAATTTGAAATTATTCACAAATAATTTTGAAAATGTACCTTGCAAAATATTAATTAATATTTCCAGGATTAATTGTCGTACAATAGCTTTAAAATATGACATCATATTTCTTTCAAAAGAAATGATGTAATACAGCGAGAATCTTTCTATCGCTCCGACAAAAAATGATCATAATTGCGTTTATCACTTTCTTTTCGCATTGCTCTTAAAACCGTTTTAGTATCATAAACAATTTACAGCGGGTCTCGGGGCACCAATTTCTCGTCTCATTCGCAACGATAAACTCAGATAAGTCGGCGCGTTTTTACCGAACTTGTTACTTAATTCCCAAATCGCTCGATTAAATTCCTCAGTTCGATTCTGGTTCGGTTCATTTCATCAGCAAACATTCCGAAACCGCAACTTGGCCGACCCGAAAATGTCTCCCGAAAAACGTCGCGTGCAAATCTAAGACATCGCCGACTATTAGCATAAAATCGTAATGCATAATTTTGACGCAATTATTGCATGCAAATGTTGTGTAAATGTTACGAAAACGGAACGCAAATGCTCGCGGCACGTTATTTGCATAAAATTTGTGTAATAATTAACTTGGTTAGCGAATGCGCGCATGGCCGCGCGCTTAAATAAAACCGAATTAACGAAAATCGATCGAACGTCGTAGACGAGTTTTCCGGTTTACAAAACTTACATTTTTCCCGACGAGAACGTTCGCCGATGATCAAAGATTCGTTTAGATTTATTTGGAAAAGATATTGCATTTGCGAATGTCAATTGAAAAGTAATAATAATAAGAATTTACTGAAGGAAATGTTCTGTTATCGAAGAATTGGTTGGATATATTTTGAGCAGTATTTATTTATTTATAAATTGAAGGGAAAAAGTCTCAAAATTATATATATCGAGATGTTCATGTAAATACAAACATTAAAATTAATTCAAAATAGGCGTTATCGTGATAAATTTTGTTTTAATTTTGAAAAAAAATGTTTTTTTATCAAAATTACTTTTAATGCTTGCAATGATTAAGAAAAAGGTTAAAATTGGAATCAGTAAAAGTCGTGTAGTTAGTATAGAAGTGTCAGAAATGAAAACATTTCTTTTGCTATGAAAAGTAGCAACTTTGTAAACTGATAGGCAATCTACGTAATATAAATAATGTAATAGAAAATCGCGTTTTTTCACGCCAAACACTGTCTTCCACAATTAAAAAAGCGTGTTGGTATATAAAGCGCCATTTCATATTTGCATGATATAAATGTAAAAAAGTCTGACTGTGATTCCAGAAAGGATGCGGCTCGAAAATGTATAAACAATGTTTGTTTTGCAGAAGAATGATTCACGTTTGATTCGAAAACGTTTTCTTCCAGTAAGAGAGCGTTTTGTTTGCAAAGTAACACCTTTATCAGTAAAACATTTTCCTTTCAGCGAAAAAACGCTCTTTCCCGTCGAAAAACAGTAGCCGTACTCTGCACTCGCGATTATTTTACACTCGTTTGATCAATCTAAATTTCATTACCAACCTTTGTATCGAAAATATGAAATCGCCTCTATAAAAATGCCGGACTGACGTCATAATCATCGCGCTCAATCCACCGCGTTTCCAATTGAAAAACGTTTGCATTTCCGCCGAAATTGAGTTCAATCGTCCAATCCACGCGATCAATTATTATTATTCCGCGTTTAAATAATTTGTTATTACTCTAAATTACCTGTTTATGCGAAGAAAGTGTGTTTTTGGTTCCGTGCATGTCATTTCCCGGCGTCACATACTCACCTGCATCCCAAAACGCTTAACGCTCGGCGGAAATAATTCGTCACGATTGCTCAAAGTTTGCGAATTCATTGAAAATGCGCGTAATTTCGTCGGCGCGCGCGATTGTGCCGAAATAATTGCGATGCGCTTCGGGCCAATCTCCGGGTCTCCGGAGAAATTTGGTCTTGCGTGAAGCGCGCCGGCATAATGAACGCGCGTCACACAAATCGCGAATTCCGTATCGCGGCGCGACTTTTCCGCGCCGCTTCGTCACCGGGAAATACGTGTCGCGTTAATACGCGGCACGCGTTCTTGCATATTAAATATTGCAAATCGAAAAGCGGACACACTTTTTGCGGCCGCACTGCCGAACAAACAGTGCCGCGCGTTTTATGCCGAATATCGTCGGGTGCGAAAATTGGACGAGCGTATAAATGCATTTTAAGTGCGATTTCGGCCGAGAAAAATCGAGTCAGTTGCAATGACACGAAAAATGCAGTTAAAATGTAGTTAGCGACGACCGAATTATTCGGTCAATTTAACTGAAAAAACCATTAGTCCTATACCAGGTTTTAGAGAGACTTTTAGGCGGATTAATAACACTAATAGAAACAATATATATTTTATGTATAAATGATAAATGTCCATATAATACATTTGCAAATATATTACTTTTTGCCGCAAAAATGTATGTTTATTGAATTTAAGCTTATTCGATGATTTTTATTAATTTAACTAATTTTTCTCAGCTCTTTGAATGCTATTATTATGCAAAATATTAGCATTTGTAAATGTACTCCTATATTTTTATTTGAAACGAAAATGCATACTTTCAATCCACCAGCACTGGCAAACGATTTTTGATTATATATTTTTCTTCTGAAATAATTTCATAGAGAATATTTATTGAAAGCTTTTTTAGAGTACGTTGAACGTTGCGAAAAAAAAGTTTATGCAGAATGATTAAAGCTAAAAATAAAAAAATAATGACGTTTTTGCGTGGCTAACGGATTAGAAATGTACGATATTTTTCTTAACGGGTAAAACCTACATTCCGAGACAAGAACGTCGATTCGTTTTTTGTCTAGTAGGAAAGTGCGTCTTTATCTTTTGCAAAAAACATTGAACAGACAAAGTCCGGGCCAGCATTGTGTTATCTCATGTAAACAAATGAAAGTGAACGAACTGAACGCAGCCAAAATAAAGTTAACTACCGTCGAACGGAATGATATTATTGAATCGTGTTTGAATAGCGGTAAATGAAAATGACGTCATTGAATGTTCTGATTTTTAATGATTTCAGTCAACATACACTTGGTTACCTTTATGAATTATTCAGTAGGCTTTATTGATATTTGTTAATTTAATAATTCGACTGTTCAAATAAGTACATGTTTTCTCAACCTAATTCGAATAAAGTTTCTATTGTTGAAGTATAAAACTATTTATATTTCCTCAATTTAAAAATAGTTGCAATAACTCAACGAACTAAAGAAAATCAGCGTTGAGACATTGACAGATTTCTCCAGACATCTTCAGATACTTTCATATAACGTTCAAAGAAAATCTCTTTACTCGTACCAGTTATTCTTGTATCTTGACACTACATTCATCAGTTGCACAATGTTACTCCAATTTTCATCCTGAAATAAAATAGAGTAAACATTTTTTACCACAATCACTCCACTTAAACGTAATTGGTCTCACGTAATTAATCACCTACTCTTTTCAGAATGCTTTTAAAATCAGAATAATGCTGAAAAAATGCAGGAAAATCTTTGTGCATCGTTGATGAAAGATAGTATACGGAATATGGAAGAAAATTATTTTTGACCTCGTAACCTATTCCCTGGATATTCAATAAAGCTAAAATAATATAATAGAATGTAGAAATGTTATATTTGTAATTATATATTAGATTGTATAAAATTGTTACAGGTGCATTCAATACAGTACATTCGGTATGTGTCACAGAAGATGCACTAACATTAAGCTCACTTTTATCTTCAAACGGTCAATCATTTTGATACACTATCGCGGTATTTCATAATACAAACTGTCGCGTAATTCTCTTTGGATTCGACAATCGAAAAATCAACTGCAACGAAACGTCCTTCCCATATATCTGAATGTCTTGATATTGACTAAAATGTACCACCTCAACCAAATTTTTAGTTTTCACCTCAAGGTATTACGACAGTTATTTTTTTATATGGGAGGAAAAAATGTCTGAACAAAGACTGCAAACTTTACGGAAAAGTCAATAAATGTACGCAAATATATAAGAAAAAATCGATGGAAGCTTGGAAATCTCTTAAAATATTTACAAAACCAGTAAAATGTGTCTAGATAAGAACATTTTACTGATCTGAAAATTGTTTATAATCGTTCATTACATATATTAATAAAACTGCAAGGCAATTCAAAATACTAGTTTCGAATCATGTAAACAGCACTCTGCAGAAGTTGTGCAGATATTTGAATTATCCTCTAGAGAGTTCCAGATCGATTTGCATATATGCACACTCTGACTTTAAAACATTGCAAATGTTATATGCGTAAGGTGTATATTAAAAAGAAGATGCATACTAGAGACCTTTTTTATATTTCTCGTTTATAATATTTTATATTCATCTTTCATATTCAATCCTTTTCTAATAGGTTCAAAAAACAAAGTTTTGGCTAAATAATTTTGATATAGAAACCCTACAAAAAAGGCTCTACAAAGTCGATTTTAACGTTCACCTTTAGTACGTTTTTTTTGTTCTAAGCAGTTCCTGGGCGATTTAATAAAAAATAAAAAAATATTTATCCAGAAAATGTTTGAAATAGCAAAACACAATACCTACATCTTCATTATTTGCAGTGATTTCTTTTTCAAAATTTCGAGGTAAAAACCTATACAACAATTAAACATTTCTTTATACAGGATCAGTTCCGAGACGAACAGGATTTTTTATGTAGATTTCCTAGAAATATTTTTTATAACACTTTTGGTATCTCTTCACCCACAGTTTCTTACAATTCGAAATCCCGAGTAAAAAATTCTTCGGACCCCTATAAAGATTGATCAACTCAAAAATAAGACGAATTTTTCATATTGCTTGTAATTGTATTAAATCAGGTTGTATTAATTTCCTCTTGAAACCACGATCAGCTTGTTACCAAAAACCATTAAATTTTGAATTGAACGCTGCTTTTTGCGTGCACCAGTTTGCAGTCAGCATTCGCCAAGATTTTTTTTACTAACACTCAGAAATATACTATTTGATTGAACAAGTCTGTCTTTTTCCAACAAATAGAATTTTCAACAAAAACATCATTTTTGTATTTCAAATCAACAATATGTTTTAAGAAAAAAAAAAACATGATTAACATAATTTTTATTCATCAAAAGAGTATTTCTTTTTAGTTCTAAGTAGAATATCATTGAAAACATTTGTTTTATTTCGTTTGAAACTATGAATATCTTATGGTCAGAATGGAAAAGATTATCCATTCTGACTGCCCTTCAGAATATATTTCATAAAAACGAATAGAAATTAATTGATAATTCATCAATGAATGGCTCGGTAGTAGGATTCCGAGTAATTTGATGTTCAATTTCCTTCAATTCTGTTCTATTCCGGTGATGCATCAATGTTTTCAGAGACAAACATACAAATATAAATACCAGTTAGATCTTTGAAAAAGTGGAACTTCATATAGCATTCATAATTGGAATTAATAATTATATCTCTTAAACCAGGTTAACTGAATTCCACACAAATGAATGCAGAATGAATCGAACATTTTTCCCAGTGCGAACAAGAATAATAAAAAAATCCTTTTCACAGAAAAAGAATCACATTAATCTATCAATTCGAAACGATCCACTTTAAAATTACTTCCCTCAGAAGCAAAATCTCTTTCCGAAATAGTTATACCGAATAGTGCGCTTTCATCCCAAAGGGTCGGAACTTTTTACAATAGTTCCTATTAGGAACTAAAATTATTAACCCATGTTAAAGATTTCCAAAGATTCCCAACCCTGATAGAACATCAATTTTCATATATCTAGTATATGTATAATATACGTATATTATATGTATATTATATGTATATTATACTATTTAATGTATAAATGTATGAATATAAAAGAAAATTATATGAATATAATTTTCTTTTCCCCTATCGAGGAAAAGAAAACAGTTATTGGTTAGTGGGCAATTTGAAATCGAAAATTACGTAATATATGCGGGATATTCTCAATACAATTAGGCATTTCCCCAAAAGTATTCAGAGTACAAAATCTATAGACATAATTGGGAAATTTCCTAAATTTATTTAGAGTTTTCCCTAAATGTGTATGTTACATTTTCCCAAATCTGTTTGGAAGAATTTTTTTTATGACTGTAAACCAGATTAATTTTGGGAAATATTTATTAAAAAATGAAAAAAAATATATATTTAGTCCCAAGTAGCCAAATGTAAATTTTCGTTGCCAAGTTGACAACATTCGCCAAATTGCCTACAAATCTCAAATACTCGCACCCCTACTGGTCTTACGTTCAAAAATACTCCCCACCTCCCCCTCCCAACCAGCAGCCCCAAAAGTGCCCCCACCCTTCCGTCCCAAAACCGCCATCCGACCCCCAAACCGGCCGTCGTCCGCACGTACACCGCGCTATCACGTGCCACGCTCCTCGGTATCTTTGATTTATTTTTCCACGCCGCTCGGTATCGTGCGCGCAAGGCAAAGGTCGCACCCGTCTCCGAGCCGCAATCGTCGCATAATGCACTGAACTTTGCATATAATCGGGCGGCCGGCCACTTAGCTCGCCGATTAACTTCGAATGCAAGTCGCGACACTCCGCTACGTGGGTCCCGGCACGTCGCAGTCGCGCGCTCGGAGTCCCAATCCGTCGAGAGCTCGGGTGCAAAGTGCTCGGTTCCGGCCCGGCAGGGCCCCGTCGCCATGAGCCCGGCG
>JABFPB010003237.1:0-17617 GCA_022817645.1 Ceratoteleas bidentatus
AATTCCTAAAATTTCCTAAGAATCCCTAAAAAATTTCTTATGAAATCTTAGGAATTGTGACCGATTTCTTAGGAATTTTTAGGAACTTCAAACACGGGTTCATTATTGTGGCAGTTATTTTTTGTAACAAAAAGATAACGAAAACATAATCGACTAGTCAGTACACTTAATCAGTAAATGAAATTGAAAATGTTTATTTAGATGCATAAATATTAACTAACAAAACTTATTTTTATATTTCTCCGCATTATTCATTGTATTTATTTGTTGCTTAAACTTTTTTCATTAATGCGTTATTTGTTAGCCGAAAAGTCTTAAAAAAATTAATTGTCGACTTTGCGAAAAAACATTTAACAATTATTTTAAAATGAATCGTTTCTTTCTTGTAATTTTTTGAACATTAAATTGGATAAAGAATGTTGAGTTCTGCCTTATGTTGAAAAATTATATTATAAATATTTTTACATTTGGACGTTTACTACTCAAATTGATTTATTTCATAATTTTTAATCATATTAACAATAATTTGTTCCTTTCTTAATAATAAGAATTAACCTCAATTCATCTGCATCTTGATATGTTGATAACCGGTAGTTCGATAACCGGCAAAGTACTGAAATAAAGTGTAAGTATCTGATACACATATGTTTTGGAAATATTTGATAATTTCTCGTGTAATTAGAATTATCGACTGGTTTTACTGAGCTAGCTCATTAAAACCAGTCAAACCCTATCAAAAATTCTCTTGTGAGACCTCACGTGAGAAACGACATGTGATCTCATGTGAGATCACACGTGAGATCTTACGTCAGATCTCATAAAAATCTCAAAAACAATCTAAATATCTAAAAAAAAACATTTCAAATAAAGAAATTTGAATATATTTTCAATTAGTAATCTGCATTTTTTTACCAAATTAATTTTTCATGTGAAATCTCACGTGAGGTCTCACGTGATATCTCACAATAAATCAGAAATTCTACAAAAATATTTAATCTAAATATCTAAAAATCTCAAAAACAATCTAAATATCTAAAAAAAAAACATTTCAAATAAAGAAATTTGAATATATTTCAAAAAGTAGCCTGAATTTTTTATCAAATTAATTTCTCAAGTCTGATAACTTTACTTTATTCTAGAATTATATATTTACTAAATTTTGAAAAAGAAAATCAAATAATGTTTCTTATCCCAATTATTCAGATATTTCTGTGGCTTGTAGGCAAATAAGTCTTATTTTGGAGATAAGTCCACTTTTGTGCGAAATTAAGTTAGCTATGGATTCTGTATCACTTTCGCATGATTTTTCATTTTGCCAAACCATAAACGATGAAAAAACCTACGTTACCTCACATAATGCGATAAGTCTACTTTTTTCCGGCAAAACAAGATAAATCCATCAATTTTAGACTACATTCGTTTAAACATAGCCTAAACAATATTGTCAGCAGTGGGCCTAATTGTATAATGAATTTTGGTTATTTTTAAAGTTATCTGACTAGAAGTTAGAATACAAGAATACAACTTCACTGTTTGATAATTTTAGTTTAATTGTATTCACTATAAACCTGAAGTCGCAATACTCTGTGCGCCACCCATTAAAAAATAATAATATTTACATTTATATTTTGTATGTATGTGTAAATACAATTATGTTATTTCATTATCGATGACAAAAAACCTAAACTGAAAGTTTGAAACTTTAAATGCATTTTTCTCGAGTTTTACAAAAATGAACTTATCTCATTCTGCACAGATTCTAATCGCTACTCATTAAAAACTAATTCAAAAACAAAATAATTATTTTTTTCTTAGTAATTACTGTATGAAATCTGTTGTTATTAATTATTCTTATTAGTATTAGTATAAAAATCATAGATAAAGCTTCTATATTCTATATGGAGAAGACGTAAACAATTTTAGATAATGCAGTAGGCGTAGATAAACCAGAATCCAACTGACCAGCAATAAGCTTCTCGGAAGCCTGCAGCTGCTCAACAGCCTCCTCAGCCAGGGTCGAAGTAGGGTGGGAAGGTATCCTCTGCCTGGACTCCTTAGTATCGTCTTCGCGTTTTGAGGTTCTTATGATCATCGAATCGTCTCCTGCAAACAAAAAACAAATGAAAATTCCTCGTTAAATCGAATCACATGGATGAAATTTACAACAGGAATCATCTGTCAGCACCATCTATCGATCGTGGCTCTGATGCCAAATAACATTGAAAGCTAAAATTAGATAGTGTTTCACTTCTTCCATTCCTACAATTGAAACCGCAGTGGTAATTATTTTGGACCTCTAATTTCCAACTGCAATTTTTATCCTGGTGGAAAAATGGATTTATGATCAAGGGCAACTTTTTTTATTACGGATAGTATATTTTAAAGTAGTTCGGTCGTCGCAGACGCTGGAGAAAATAAAAACTAATCAAATCAGCAACCATTGATGTGAAAAAATGTAAATTTGTGAAAAAAAAGCGAAAAGTTTCCAAAAACATGTCAAAAAAGTTTAACTTTACTTACTTTCATATGAACTATCGAGAAATGCATTTATTTCGAACTTTACTATTTTTTACTATTAAAATATATACGACAAAACCTAAATTACACGTTGTCTTTACGTATGATAGATTTTATTTGACATTTCAATGTAATTTTAAGAATTTTTCGCAATTTTAATGTGTGCCCCATAAGAGCCTGTGTTAAAATCGTCATTTTCGAAATCAATTATTTCAACATTTAATCCGGTAGGGGTATATTTTAAGCACATAAATAGACTTAGAAACACTTATTAAATTAAAGTATGTAGGATTTAGAACAAATTCTATGTATTTTATCAGACGACCAAACTACTTTAAGAAAAAAGAATGGAAGAATTGAAGCGATATCACTTTCCCGCAGGACTACATCTTACTGATCGTACACTTTTAAAACAATCTATTCACCATGAGAGGAATTCTTTCATAATAAACAGATTTTCCATCTAATATTTAGACAAAAGGGAAAATGTGTTTAATTTGAATAGAAGTCTCCTTATAATGAAAGAAATATTTTCATAATGATGCAACCGAAACTGATATTTCTTATAGTGTAATAGACCAGGTGTATCATAACACGCAAAACAAAACCGGTACACTATTCCTCAAGCACATAAGGCTAAGAAATGATCCAGTCCGATGACAAAGCTCGGGTACACGACATGGCGTATCTTTTCAGACTCGAGTGCGTGGTAATGCTGCCATGCAGTGTAATTACTGAATGCTTGAAGCTACTGGACGGTATGACACAAGCCGAAGCAGTCACGGATCTCGTTCGTCTCCATGGAAACCACACCCGACGTAATTTTGCTTTCCAAGTTTTTTAGGACAAATTTATCTTTAGATGTCAAAGATCAAACTCTGGTTTTCCAACTATCAATCTTGCCGAATCAACCGTTGCAATCAACGTTTTCATCAATTTCAGATGCCCTCTCATTTCCGTTCCCAGTTTTATGCGAGCTGATTACAGAGTTTTCATCGAAGGACAAACTCCGAGAACATACAGATCGCGCAATCACAGCCAAAGCTCAATCTGCAAAGAACAAGACCTTCGATGGCCAGGCACACTACCGTTCTGGACACATTACTCTAACCAGACTTTATGAGAACTGGCGAGAGTTTACGAGTTGTCGTGAATCCCGCCAGATCCTATACCATGATTCATAAAAAAAGTTTACATTAGTCATTGTACGCTACCAATAACTTCATTTCTTCAGTTGAGAAAATACTAATCAAATCGATCAGAAGTTTAAATGAAATGGAGACTGTGCAGAAATACAATTCCTTCTAACTCAGCTCCATTCAATTTGCCTCGAATTCTCTCGAGCAAAATTTGCTTAACAAATTCAAAAACAGTTTTCACATTCAATCTCCCTTCACACTCCTATCATTCGGAATCTTGAACTAGGGATTGGTCTGAATCAAACCACTATCTCTTCCCAGCCAACAATACAGATTCACAGAATCCTTCTCTTCTCCCTTCATGAAACAGAGACTCTATTCCCGATGGATCGACTCAAATGTATCTTCCCACGTCCAGATCACCTTCGACAGTAGTGCACCCGCCGTAAGCCGTGACAAAGCTCGCTCAAACCTTTCTGGACTATAATTTTTTACTTACTAGGTTCTTTCTTTTCGTAAGTGAGTTTGCCATCGGGCCCTGCGTCGAGCGCAAAGCGGGACAAAGAAAAGTACTGTGTGAATGTCCGTTGCCCGGTCGACTTTAATTTTCTTTTCTTTTTCTCGATCTATCCTCCAATTCTTTCGTACGAATATACGCGACCAACCATTCGCGCGGCGCCAAATCCAGGTAACGTATCCTTGAGTCGACAAATCACTGGTCCGCGCGATTGGATGGTTTCTTATTTACACAGCTCGTAAAGCCGTCAGCCTTACGCCCGGAAATGGAACTCACCTTCTTGGAAGTCTATGCCTTCTTGCTTCAGCAGCTCGCGTAACTTCTGGATCTCCTCCTTGAGCTCGCGGATGAGCTTCGCGTTCGCATCCTCGTTGACCACAGCCTTGCATACTATCTGCTTCGCTCTGTCTGCATATCTGTTTTTAGAATAACCATATATTAACTATTTTGAAATTTACACTCTCAACAGATAATTTTGGATCAAAAGGATATTTAATGAATGTTTCCCGTTTTCACAAAAAGAATTCCTTTTGATTCAGAATGAAATTTCTTTTAAACTAAAATCTTTTGATCCAAAATGGTCTACTTTTGAGACAAAAGGAGTGCGAGTTCTCTTTTTTAAATAAAAGTATAATCATTTCAATACAAAATTGTATTAACTGTGTTACAAAACGTAACGGTTTCATCAAAAAGATTCTTTTTCATTAAAAAGAGTAAGTATTAAAAGGATATTTTTCTTTAGTGTATTCGTTACTAACCTCAAAGTTGACAATGTCTCATCATAGTTAATGTCGGCAGGACTGACAGCAGCGATCATAGCCGTTTTAGAATTTCCGCCCAGATTTTCTCGGAGTAACCAGGTCAATACCGAATCCCTATAAGGTATAAAATCGGCCTTCTTCTTCTTCTTCGTCGCCTGGGGAATGAAAGAACCGAAGGTTACTAATTGGAAAAAAACTCGAATACTTCATTAAATTGTTTACAAGTCTATTTATAGCGAGATCTCCTAAAAGTATTGATGTTTGGTAGCTTAATGGCAAGCTGCACTTACCGCCTGCATATCCAACGAAGCGAGATTGCAAGGAAAAAGCAATATTTAGCATGTTACTAGCGTGAATCGTTGCTTAGAAGATAAGAAAAAGGCATCGAAGGTGAATATGAAAAGCGTGGTCTTAGGATCCAAGGCCTGATCGAAATTTATGTGAATTTAAGACTACTAAGATCAAGATTCTGTTAAAAATTTTGTGTTTCAAGAGCCGTATTTTAGCTTCTTATTTACATGATTCTACTCGAATAAAATATATGTTAGCTATTGCCTCACTCTTTCCATGCCATAAAAACTGATTCTCACGATTTCAGCCAGCGCGCTGATCACTTTGCCCAGGGTGGTCAAGCTCTTGTTGATGTTCGCGCCCTCTTTAAGCCGCGTTCCCTTTGCTCCAGTGGAATCAGCTCGCTCAGATCCCGCGAGATCCACCAACGAAATCTTGCTGACTTTCTCCGTTACTAAGCCCGTCGTAAAGTCCTGTCTTTGTTGTGTGAAGAAAATTGTGAACACAGCGTGCGACCTGCTTGAGGTTTCGTTCATGTTCGTTGCGGCCACAGTTCTAAAAATACAAAAACTTTTAATCAACCAAACTACTCAAATTACAGCTTTAACAATTCCTAAACAAATTATATCATTGCAAAACAGTTAGAAAATGTTTTATTGTAGACCAAAGACATAGAATATCACTTTCGAAAAAGCTAAGAATAACCTCATGTGGCGTATAGTATTTTAGAAAGGTACCGTGCTTTGTTGCCCTCATCGATGAGGTCATGGATGTCCTGGTAAGACATGACAGCAAGTTTCGACAGGTCTTCAACATAGGGCCCAAGTAGCGGATGCTCCCTGACTCGCAGGTTGCCCTTATTTTTGGGGTTCAGCAGGTCACGCACCCGTTCGCAGTAGATCTCCATGTAACTAACCTCCACCGAATATTTAAGCTGTTCACACGAGTTCTCGCTGATTTTGTAAAACAGATCCTTGCAGATCTGTGGGATGATTCCCTCCTGGCCATCTTCCTGCTTTCCCATCATAGTATAGGACTTTCCAGCGCCGGTCTGACCGTACGCGAATATGCAGACGTTGTAGCCTGAAAGAATTTTAATTTCATTCTTCTTCTGTCTCACTTTCGGTTGCGAATTTAGTGAGCAAATATAAATGACTGTGGTAAATGTTCTTTTAGGTAACTGCATGAATATTTAGTGGTTTCTTTTGTACCTTCGAAAGCATGTTCCAGCATCTCCTCGCCGATGTCTTTGTAGACCATGATTTGTGAAGAGTAGTTGTTATCGTTGGGCTGCGAATCGAAAAAAATGGGGGATTAATGGGGGAACCTCTACTAATTCGCCAGATCGCAATCATTGTGCCAGGGTAAACAAAGGGATTTTCAAAGTTGACTTACGTCCATGGAGAAATACGAGTAGTCATAGTTGAAGCTTTTGATCGAATCCTTTGTTCCTTGTGGTGCTTTAGGGTTGGTTATTGCTGAAACACGGACGCGTTCGATTAACAATTTGTTTATTTTTTAACGACTTTCAGTCTATAAATTACGGTCTAACATGATACTTCCACCCTTATCTTGATAACTTTTTTTCGAAAAATCGGACTTTTTCCAATAAATAAAAAAAATGTTCAGTGAAAAGGTGAAGATCTCAAAGGTGGATGAATTATTCGCATTCGCGAAAAACACGGGAGCTATTGTTCCGACGTATAAATAAAAGTAGCAACAGACAGAGAGGCGTCGGCTTACGGCAAAATATTGATCAGCGTAACTCGCGGCAGTTACGGGCCGTCTTAGACGCGAAGCTCGCACTTCGGAATAGAATAACTAGTCAATCACGCGAACTTGTAACGGCGTCGAACTTCGCGAAATAAAATCCAGCCCCTCGGCGCCGTTCTTCGCCGAACTTTCACCATTTTAACGGGACATCAAACTGCGCTTTATAAATTTCAGAAATACCCGAGGAACATTGTCACGCGCGAAAAAATTCGATTAAATTTATTGCACTTTGGAGAAATCGCGAACGGATGCGGCTATTTTGAGACTCTTTCTGCAAAACAGGATGAAACTTTTTGCGCAAACGACGGTTTTTGTTCCGGTTTTATTAACAATGCAGAAGAAACAAAAAGATAAAAAGGAAAGACAGTGCATTTTTAAAAAATGTAAAAGGTCAAAAGAAGTAAACATCAAAACTGCATCGTATCGGTTTTCAATTAATCGACCCAGTCGAAAGCTCGAGTCGATAGTAAGGAGACGAACATTTCACTTTCGCGATTAATCTGATCGGGAACTGAGTTACGGGCGAACGCCAAAGCTCGTCAGTCGCACGGAAATGTTTCGCCAGTTAACGTAAAACGATTATTCGCGTAAACGAATATAAAGTGTAAAGGCCGGAATAAAATGTAAATGGGGCGACGGGGCGCACAAACGCCGAAAGATTCGTGACGCCCCGTAGGCGTTTGACGATTGTTCGCGTTGTCATCCCTTCCGGCAAATCGAACGGCCGCAAATTGCGAGCATTAAGTCGAATGCATTCTACAAATTTAAACGGTCATTCCCGTCCTTTTAAACTTGTCAAACCTTCTTCCAACCATTCTAAATCATTCCAATTTATCCAGAAAAAAATTTAAAAATAAAATAGAAAGACATTTTACGTCTGACCGATAGTTTGAGCTAAAAACGATTCGGGAAACTAAACGAAAACAATAAATTATCCCGTCCCACTTTTTCGTCGACTAATTCAATTAAGAGATTTGAGGACGCAAAACGTCCGAACGAACGAAATCCGGCAATTTCCGCGACGGCTTAATTGGACGTGAAATATTCGGCGTTTGCGAAAAAAGCGAGCGAATTTCTGAAAGCATTACGCGGACTTGAAAGTGCATAAATCCCTCCCCCCGCTCGGTTCCCTCACACTGAAATACAATTTCCCGGATCGCATCGATCGCGCGGAGAACCGATACGCCCATTGTCCGAGCAGTTTTCGCGAATGAATTAAAGTATTTGAAGCGATTACATTGCCAACGAGTCACTTTCATCGGGAAATTAAAAACCCTTGTCGCTCGTTATTTTGTTCCCGGAATGCTCATTTTTCACGTTCCGCCGCTTCCTATCGGGTTAAGTCAGGATTTTTTTCGGGTTTGATTTGCAATTACTGCTCCATCAACGCGTAACATTTGTTTCCCACGACCGAAGGCAAATCAAGAAATTTTTGTTCAGAGAGTTTTTTCAGCTTTTGATGAAAAACACGGTCCGAAATGGATTACCAAAAACAGCCGGCGGGCGATGAATGCGAGTTGACGCGAAAACGGATTGATATCAATCGGCAAATATCGCGCTTGATTGGAACGGAAGGGTGACATCTTCGGGCGGAAATTGCGTGACACTATTAACCGGAAATGTTGCCTGCAATTGCGATAATCGAGGATTGCAAGCGATCGATGCTTTCCACGTCGACAGGGATTTTGGAAAATTTCTCCAAAGCATTTGCATTGCTTTTTGTGTCTCAATTGTTCTGTTTCATCTTTAATAAAAAAATTTTCCACAAAACAGATTAAAATGCAATTAAATTATTTTGTTACACTTCGAATACAAAACAATAGTGGAATCTAATTGGTAAAATTTGATAACGTTTGTTTAATTATGTTTTGTACGAATCGCAATCTTTTGAGCTGAAACATGAAACATACAATTCGACATTTCATATCTGAAATCTGTTTCGAAACTCATATTTCGCAACCGACAAATCACCGACTGCAATTCCGCAATCCACTAATTGTTTGCGATGGAAAAAGTGTCTGTCGCGGCGTCACAGAGCGCAATTTCGGTGAATGAAAAATCGTCCTCATCCTACGAGTGTCTGTTATCGATTCTGGCACTTGACGCAGACGGAGTCTGCGTTTTCTTTTGCGCCGAGAGCTTTTCCTTTATCCGGTAATAGCGTTAAGAAACGCATTTAGTCGAGAGCACGATTCTTCGCGGAAACAAACGAACGGAGTTAGATCAATCCGCGTGGAAAATGATCCATCGTGTACACTTCGGATAAAGAAATCGAATCGGTGTTCCGACAAAGATTATAGAATAAAGCTTGAAATAACAGTAAGTATAAGTATCAAGAGCTTAAAATAAAAATCAGATGAAATAATTGCATTGTGAAAACGCTCTACGAAACTTAACATTGAGAATCGATGTAAGATATTTCGACGTAAAACAGGTTAAATTTATTTTCCGCAAAATGGGATTAGACTTCGCGAATTGAACTCGACTTTCTAATCGGTTTTGCGCGCTAAAATACGAGTTTAATGAGACGAGTGAACGCCCCGAACTCGGCGCGGAATAATGAATGAGCGTGGCACTCACAGGTGGTATTTCCGTTCATCTCAATAATACATTGTGCCTCGCGGGTGATCTCCCGGTTGTTGAAGGGACGAACCCGGACCGCCACCTTCACCGACGACATCGTGGATGCTGTCCTCTAGCGATCCTCTATGTTGAATTCACACACCTGCAAGCAAACAAAAGCGACATTTCGATTGAGACGTTCCTTCGACAGCATCATTGACGTGGTCGCAATTATCGACATTTACGCGCATTATTTGCCTCGTTATTCATGTTCCAACGGAACGACGGAAAATAAAATGACAATCGCGCTAAATATAACTGGACATATTTTTCATGAGATTGTTTATCGACGTTTTCCGTGGTCACGGCAATTGCGAGCTGTTCGCTCAGCGAACTGTGCCATTTTTATTTGTTTCGATTTCGGAGGTAAAAATTATTTGGAATTTCGAAGAAAAAAAATTGATTTAGAAAACTTATATCTTTAATTTACTATTTTAAGGAGAGACCCAAGCAAAATGACTTGGGAGTCCCCTTAAAATAGTACATTTTTAACAGATTATATTCATTCATTTTTTATTTGAAGCTTTTCACATGCTTGATATTTAGTCAGTAATTAAAAAACAACAATAACTTGTTTATTTATTTAACAATAATTGTTTAAAATGAGGCCATTTTCAAAGTATTCCTCGTACCACAATTTTAACGGATTTAAAAAATGCGTTATGCATTCAAAAGCACATTTTATTACTAAAAAAGTTATTGATTAAATTTGAATTACTGAATACAAATTTAATCAATAACTTTAATATTAAATTTTAATTACTGAAATTAAAAAAGTTATAACGAAATTTCTTCACAAATGTCAAAAAGGACATTTTTTTGTAATTTTATCAGCTATTCGTTTATAACTTTGCAAACAAAGTTGTTATATCAAATTCGGTCAATAACATTTGTTCTTTGTAAAATTCTCGACAAAATGAAATAAATTAGAAGTCAACTGGGTGAAATTTGCGGTAGCCGGAACTTTTTAAAGTTACACATTATGAAAAAATAACATTCTGAGATATTTCAACTTAAAGTTTAATTTGTATATCTCCAAGTTTCCCATGTAAAGTACATAAAGAAAATTAAATTTAGCTTTTTCCGACCTAGTCGGTAAACATTCAAACCCTACTAGTAAAAAGTCTTTCTAATTCTTTAAATGAAATTTGATCATTTGATCATTGATTTTTTAGCTGCGCCGCTAATTCGATGCTTTCATGCACCGAGTTTTTTTTAACTGGCAAGTTTGCACAGGTTTCTTGCGCCTTTTCAGAAAATGAGTTTCTTCACATGAAAGAGGGCAAAAAAATGTAATAAAATCTTTTTTCCATTTTTGGTCAAAATTCACTACTTTTGGCTTGGGAGTCCCCTTAACTGTAAAATTACATGTTCAATTTGTACTGTAAGAAAATATATGTAAATTCCGTTCGATCAATGTAACGTAAATTGATAGCCATAAATTACATTTTTGGAAATAATGAGGTTATGCGAGTACAAAACAATCTACAGTAGTTAAATTAAAATTTTAGCTGTAGATTTTAAACAAATGTGTGTTTCAGGGGAGTATACATGTATATATTGTATGGCTTTTTATATTATGAAAAATGACGTCAGATTTAAGGAACGCGGGCACTTTCTAGTTTCTGAATATGTCGAACATATAATGCGTTTGGAAATTTAAAACCAAACCGCCTTCAATGTATTTTCACGTAAAAATACATTATGGAAGTCTTTACACTCGTTACGTAAAATCATCTGCATTTTTTTCAATTAAATGACATTTTACATTTCCATCGGAATATTTTTGCAATCCAATCGCGGCATTACATTATAAATAACGAAAATCATTATGTAACTATACATTTTTTTCTTACAGCGTGTATTTAATTTTAGCGAGTTTTTTTTTTTTTTTTTTTTGAAAACTAGATAGAATTAGTCATAAAAACATATTTCTTCCCACGGTTATCTAAACGAGACTTTAGGTTGTTAATCTCTTCTCCTTTATTTTATTAGTTATAATTAATTACAACTAGTTTTAATGATAGCAGAGAAATCAGATAAGGTGTTTCGATGAAGTTGGTGTAAGTTTGTCCGAAAGTAAGAGGATTCGAAAAATTGCAATATCTGCACGAAATAAAGATTAGACTGAAATTGAAACGTGTAAACGTGTAAATCTCCAAAATGTGCTAATGTTGAGAAATCATCTCACTCAGTTTCAGAAACGATATTTCTAATATATCCTCGAGTTTTCTTCCAGGACCATTTTTCACAAAATTGGATTTTTGTTTCCCAAAAGCTTGCACAGTTTTTCATTCTCCACAAAGAACGACGCGATTGCAATCAACGACGAGAGCTTTGCAACAACGTCATCCCAAAAACCAACAACGTAAATCACCGAGCAAACTCGGCTGGAATTACAATGCAATCCGGGTCGTTACATCGGGACGGTAATTTCTGCCGACGAAAGTATCCTCTTCTTCGTCTCGCATTACCAATAACGATCATGTTTCGCAGAAATTAAATCCCCCGCAAAAAACGAGAGCAAAGCAATGGCATTATTTTTTCCGCGCGACACGTTATTTCCGGAAAGGCCGTCCTAGTTCGATGAATTCATCAGCCATTAATTTCCGAGCAATTATTATAGCATGTGATCGTATTTATAGAAACGAACTCGTCCTTTTTGCTTCCGTTCGCGATGAAGCCCGCGTCCGGTCGAACGTCCCATTTGCGCCGCGCAAAGAAAATTGCGCAACAAATTTTCTCGCGCCCGGCGGATCGTTTACCGAAAGAAGTAATTCGCTCATAGCAGCTTTCATGCTCATGATAAATTCTGCGCGCAAATTACGCCATTCCGGTAATTTTATTACAAATTTATTCGCGCATTCCGCAAACGCAACAGCAATTTATGGACGGACAGTGCACGTTGCGGGGGAATTAAGTCTTGTATTTTTAAGTCGCCGTAAAAACATTACGGAGTGCTTGCAAAAACCTTCGATAAAACATTAATCGGCGAAGAAACAAGTGGTACCGTAAGGCAAACGGAACGGATGGTGAAGAGGAAATAAATTTCATACAAATGGGTATCTACTTGTTTTTATCTAATTATAATCGGAAGAGAGAATACGTAAATCACTTCAAACGTAGGGATTGTATGATTAAATTAAATTTTTTGCAGTAACGAGTAAAATTAGGTCACTTGACAGTTGTCTCATTTGACCCATGAGTTGACATATTACGTAACTTTACCTTTTCGTATGCAAAAGTACTTTCAGCACAATTTGAGATAAATATAGCCAGATATCGACAGTTAAATCTGATTACCTCACCGGACACAATGATGTGTTTTCGTGTATTAAGAGTGAAGTTGAAATTGCGAAATGTCTTTCATTTGGACCACTCATTTTGTTTGATCGATAAACGAACTACGTAAATATACTTAAACATGATCCGTGTATATATATCATATAATCCACTCAAAACTTTTTAAACTATCCAACTTCTAGTGCTGCAGTCTGCCCAAAAAGTGTAGAAATTAATTAATCCTGTCAAAAGTTCCTCCAAGCTCAGTTTCCAGCTTAGCACTCAACAGGAAATTGTTCCTACCGGAAAAATTATCTTTGATTCAACGAGGACATGCCTGCCAAACATTTACCCATATTCTCCACATTATCCAGGATGTTAATTGAAACTCGTGACACAATATGCGGGAACATAAAGAGGTCATTTCGGGACCCACAACGTCGAACAATTAAACCGAAGTTAAAATATTAGCGCCGAAATTGAGTTGAGCCTCACACGAGCCATAACGTGGTTCACTTCATAACCGCCTAAGCACCCGGAATTATAATTCAGCAGGATCCATTGGATGTCAACGAGGGACCACATTATACATTGACTCGTTAGCCGCGTTTATCTCGCGGGATCCGAGGGAGTGAAGCCATTAAGGAGACTCGATTTCGCCAGACCCGTGATCTTGCAAGGTCGATCGTTTCAACAGGTCGACTTAACCTGAATTCGAATGAGGAATGACCTTGCATTTTGGAGAAATGATTGTTTGAAGGCTAACAGGGGACAGATTTAAATTTAAACGGTGACCCCGACGTGATCGCAAGATGATTTCCAATTAAGTTAAGTACGAAAATGATGCCCAGCGGGAAAATATCTTCAAAATGGTGACTGCGACGTGATCAGTAGGCGATTTCCAAGTAGGTTGCACTGGAAATAGAAGAATTTTTCAAAATATTATAAAATGGGAGACCCTAACGTGATCCCAATCGAGTTCCTTTAGAAGCTGGAAAGGCTTGCTGAAAAGCACATTAGCAGAGAGATTTATCTTAAAAACGGTGACCCCGACGTGATTTCTGAAAATACCCTTACTCAATTTGTTTAATTGCAGTCCACGTCGGCAAACCCTAAATTGTGCAGCATGAAATTTGCATCAATCCCGCGGAAAACTAAATTGCAGAACGCAGTTATGGAATACTTTCCAGAAGAATGCAAATGTCCCCGCATCTGTCTACTCTTCGTTTTTCACGGACAGAAAAGTTGCGATTCCACAAAAGCGACTAAAAGCCCCGGTCTGAGCACAGCCGCTCGCGCGTAATGAAATCCGCTTTCCCGCGAAACAAAAGCCCGCCGAATCATTGAAACTACTGCTCGTTATTATGAATGAATGTAATTGTTACGGAGCGCGCGGGAACCGAGCGCAAAATAATCGTACGCGCGGCGCCAGCTTTTAAAAGTCGCGGCTTTGGACGACGCTGTTGATCGCGCAAACAGACAGCCCATCCGCTCCACTTATTTATTCATCACCAAAGACGACCCATGGAATTGCATTTTGCCTCCAATTAGTCCGGGAAAATCGAGCGCGAGCCCAGGAAAAATGGTGCGCTCGCCAGTTTCGTTAGGAATCCAAGGAAAACCGACGGCCCGGGATGCCAGCGAGAAACTGATATTATTTGTCAAGTGCGCCCTCTGCGACTCGTACCGGTATCTAAATTCGCCGGCAACTGCTCGTAAAAGTAAATGGTTCCTACGTATCCCTCGAAAACGGTCCCTAATCTGTTACCCCGATGCGCAACATGGGTAAAATGTTTCAATGAGCGGATAAAGCCTCCGCCGCGCCTTAACGCGCCGTTACATGCCGAGGGAAGGCATTACGACTGGAGATACCAGGCGAGTGGACTGCGGATATGGCCGCGGGGACGATAACTAGGTGCCGCCAAGACGACCTGAAAGGTGTCGCAACATCTTTTCCATTTTACAAATTGTCACTCGTACAGATCCCAATAAATTGCGCCTAACCGCTATCTTACAAAATTCATTTCAGAAGGATTTTTCCTAATCTAAAATAAGTCTAATCTAATCTAAAATAAGTATCGTTATTGTGGTTGAATATGAAAGTTTACTTGGAAGAAGCTCAGAGTAAACGAGACTTCCAAATTGTTGTTTTGAGATCGTGTCCATAATTCCGGTAATCGCAAGTTACAGACTGCTGGAATCCCCTGAAATATCTTCGTAATCAGCTCAGCCAATACGAAGGTCCGAAAATTCCAGCTGAGTCACCTAATCCAAGCACTCCCACGCAACCACGCGAATCGTTGGGGTGATCCAGACTCGCCTACTTGATTATACAGTGACGTATGTCACTGACCATGCTGTCGTTTTTACGATGACGTGTTGGTCTTTTTTCAGCACCGCGGTCGCTATGATGGACGACCGGTAATTATTGACACAACACGTGCGGATCATCATTCGTGCATTGTTACATCTGACTTCTTGATTTCCGACCTCAATCTTTAATCCGCAAAGTTCCTGCAATCTGGCAAATATTCCAGTGGCAACCAACCGGAACTAATGCGACACACTTTTCAGCCAACTACGTTCGAATGTGTCTGTTGTGATCTGCCTGACAAACCCTTTATTTTACACGGAAATTTGGTTATTAAATTTTAGAAAGCCAGAATATCGATCCCTCTGAACGGGATGCTAGTGCAATGTTTGTAGGGTTGCATTCAGAGATTGATTAAATGCTACTTAAGCGACTGGAGACGTAGCTGGGAAGTGGCGGAGATGCAACTTGTGCATCGATTTTCCGAAGAGAGTCCGAAAGCAGTCGAACGATTGATGGGTCTTTTCGAAAAGGTATCGAATTCGGGGATAAAGGATCCAATCAGGAAGGAATGCAGTCTGGGAACGATATCGTCGATTTCTGATTTTTGATAGCAATCGAGCGCATTCAGGGATTTCCGGTCAACATCGATTTTTGTGATTACAATGCGTCATTGAAGCTCTGATTAATGAAGGGTTTCGCGTTTTAATTGCTGGATTGTGAAAGCTGGCGCCTGAGCGGAACTGGAGCACGATTCGACAGAAAGAGTTACGAGTTTTTGGAGAACAATGTTCTAAGCACAAGTCATATATGAATAGCTGCTGCATATTGAATGGATAAATAGGAATTTCAAAGACGATTACATCGCGACTTATGTAGAATTTATATGGCGACTATATCTAGTGATGATCTGCATCGACACTTTGAAGCACCTTTCCATCTGGAAAAGTAACGTTTGGCCAGGCAATTTCATGCAACGAAAATGCTCATGAAACATACATTAAGACGCAATAGCTACGTCGGCAATTCTCCGCAACGCTATCTCAATGTAAATCGACGCATCAAATGGAAGTCGAATGATGTCAGCACCTTTAATGTTGAAGATACACCCGAAAAATGCGGATTTGCGTAGATCCTGAGTTTGGTAGAATGTCCAATTCGAATATATTCACCAAATCTGGTACCACATATGGAATCTGAAGCACCATATCGCCCTACCCACCCGACCTGTGGTAAAGTTAAACTGAATTTCAAATTTAACCACCCTTCTTTTCCCTCATAATTTTAGACATATAAAAATACCTGATTGCCTCCACTATATATTCTCCCTCAACCTTTTTCGGACGTCCTGCCCTTAACAAATAGAATTCACGTGCGTCGCCGCCTCAGCGAAACGCGTCCTACATTCGTTAATGACACAACCACCGACCTCCAGGAACACAAAGTCATAACCCCGCACGAGTCGCCACCATCGAAACCGTGCCTTCTCTCGCGGAAACCGACACCCACCTGCGTCAAGGATATCATGACACCAAAGGACTACCAACCTTTAGTCTTCTACTCCCTCGACAACAAACCCTTTCATCGATCGGTGGTCGGGGAGCCTCGACACGAGAATTGTTGTTAAAAAAACGAACAAAAAGGAAGAGCTGCGAAATCCTAGGAAGACAGATGATCAATACCCACGCGCCGTCTCTCGCCTTGACCAGTCACCGAAAACACCTACCATAGAACCCCAAAATCAAGATGACCTGACCTGCCAATGTCAACCAATTTCTATCGTCCTCAACTTCCGGTCCTCCCCTCCCCCTTTTCCTAACAAATTTGGAAATCCCTTCTGACGTTCTCCGATTGAGCGTACACTCGATTACATCACTCCACGACACTTTCAGCCTCCTCAAACTCTGGTACATACCACTTGTTAGGAAACTATCTTAGGTACTATGTTTGTACTTGTCGTGACTGGTTTGGCGTGAGTGGTGGTGTCAGTAAAGTGTTCCGCAGAGCGCAACGCAATAACCCCGAAAGCCATAGGGTCGCCTTACCCAGCCGAAGGGATCGTCTGCAATTCGGCCTGGCACTCCGGCTCCCGTAATTCCGCACTGAACCACTGAACACAGGGCCACACACCGTGTCAAAGCGCCGTGTGCGTCGCTGGCGAAAACGCGACCGCGGACATTATGGCACGTCCGCCCTCAGACCGTCTCTCGACGTCAGCTCGGGGTGAAGTGCGAGCGCCGCGGCGACCGGCGCGCCCCTCGCGGATGACTCGCGCAGCCCCGAGTTCACGAGCGAGGAGAGAGACAAGCTCCCGTCAATTGATCCAGATACTTTTCCTTGAATTGGCCGGGCGCGGGGACATTCGAAAAACGGAGAGCGACAATTGCGAAGGTGAACTGCAAGG
>JABFPB010003238.1:0-17620 GCA_022817645.1 Ceratoteleas bidentatus
CTCCACAAAATTACACCCAAAATTGATAAACCTCCACCCACCGAAAGGTCGAAATCCCAATTTCCAGGTCCAAGAATGCAACCCAACCGAACCCTCGCGACCGAACCTTTCCCCAGGTATTTCTCCCCACTCCCGCGACTAATCGTTCGCTCACTTTTCGCCAAGAATCCTCCCGGCGCATCCACTTACCGATCGCGCTCGCCGAAATCGCGATTTAATTAATGATTCATTTTTAATTAGCACGTCCGCGCCGCGCCGATCCTCCGCGATACCGTTAAGTGTATGCACACGCGGGCATTCGGGGCCCGCGCGTTTTTCCGCCCCGCGGTTATCGCCGTTCGATCGTGCATTAAGAATTAACGCCGCGTTAATCGCGCGGCTCGATCGTTACTTATTTCGTCGATTGCGCGCTCATACCGCGCGATCATAAATCACGATCGTTACCGATTTCGCGCGAGAAACGCCGAAAACGATCGGCCGATCGCAACGAAATCGGCGCTCGTCTGCCAGAGAATTAACGGTAAACAAAATTCCGCATTCGGAAAAAAAATTGCACCGCAGTCTGTTCCTTTGCGCGAAAAATCGTCAAAGCGATTTCGCAGTTAGTGTTTTTGTTTCTCCCAGTAAATGTAAACACGCTGAAAACGAAAAAAAGCGTTCCGCCGCGTTTGTTTACCCTTTTTCCGGCTGTAAACAAAAACAACCGCCGAGCGCTTTTGGACTTTTCATCTCGAAACAAGGTTCGCCTTTCCCGACAAGTTGTTCGCGCGCAACTTTTAATTAATGCCGACATTATCTTCGCGCCACCTGCCGCGGCAAGTTTGACGAACGGCCGAGCCGGTGTTTTATCAATCCGCGCATTTTTCGCCCGGAACGCCGACCTAATCCGGTTCGATATTGGGTGTCGTGTCGGCCGATTATTTTTCGATTAAAACGCGGGCAGAGGTGGTCGCGGCGAGTGGAGGGGCGATTGATAAAATGTAACACGTGCCCCGGCGATGTTGACACGGAACGTCAATAGAACGGCCGACTTCCAAATACGAATATTGGATTACGGCTGCGAGGCAGATTAGCCAGGTGCGCGGGCAGATTTGCGAGTTTTGACGGGCCCCGAAAGACCTGCACTTTTTATCTGCCGAAGCAAGTAAGCCTTCAAAGTGAAATTCCGGGGGAAAAAGTACGTCTGGCCATTGTGCTAGGCGCTCCTAAAAACGGCTAAGATCTGGCAGAACCTTGTAATGTTTTCAGGATTTGCGCATGAATGTGATCGGGAAGGTTCTCGGCAAATCGGTTTTAGTGTAAGTCGTGAGGGGGTTCTGGGATACTTGGGAAACAATTTTTATTTGGAAACGGTTTAAATTTTGTTTGCAATGACGGTTCGCTACGTAAGTGGATTCTTAAACACACGCAGTTATGAATAATTCAGAAGAGACTTGAGAGAACTTTTTCGAAACGCGTGTAAAGTTTTGCTGCGATTTTCTTTCTGACAAAGAGAACTCGAATTTGGGCCCATGGCAATTTCATCCAATCCGAAAACACTCTCTAATCGCAACGTTTCTCGAAAAGCCCAAATGGAGCTCTCCCTCGCCAATTGTCCCACGATTATTCCTCCTCGAAGCGTTCAGCTCCAAACTATCAAATAGCCCTTCCTCTACTTATCCCCACGCTGGTCCAACCACATTTCATTGGCAAAGTTGCTCGCGAACGAGCGAAAAAAGTCGACCCTCGCCCTCTCCGAAACCGCGCATGTGAACGTTTTTCGGCGTTCGAAAATAGAACGCGGAACGACGCGGCGCGTCATTTTCGCGCACATTAACGGCCGACCGGGTCGTAACTCAATCTGTGTTCCGCGCGAGAAAAATGCGTCCTAATTACTCGCGCAAAAATACAGTTTAGCGTCGCCGCACCCGGCTTCAATCGCAGCTTATTCACGGCGCCATTGAATACCCGAAATATTCGGTTCCAGGCGGCGGATCATCCATTTAAGAAAGTTTCGTGGAAACACAAAAGAAGTGGCAAGGAGTTTGAATTTAGTGAAAGAATTTAGGAGAGTGAGTTTCGGAAATAGTGATTCGAAATCATTTCACACATTTTGGCTTGGATGTTCAGAGTATACTTTCAGATAAATAAAAGATATCGAGTTAATGTTTCCTTTCTGAAGAGAAAAAGATTAGTATAAAGTGGACAATTGGTTAACTGAAAAGTGTCTAAGTCGACATTCTGATTGAAAGAGACAATGACTCAGTCAGAAGTAAACAATGAAATGATTATTCCTGACAATCACGTTGTCTAACAATTAAGATCAGACAACTAGATTATGTGTCGGACGTTTTTAATTTTGTTCGTATATGATCAGCTTTTATTGGTTGGAAGAGGCAAACTATTTGTCAATGAATGTTTGCTATTTTCAGTAGAGTCGTTTACCGAGGAAATTATTATGCGTTTTCACTTCACCGCAAAGATTAAGAAGAGGATAAAGCCAATTATAATTTCTACTTTACTGACTTTAATGTCTTTTGTTTCAGAATAAATGTTGTAACATATTTTGTAGATTTCTGGAGAACATCTTGGATTTTCAGAAATGGAAGAATATTGTATCCTATGCAAACTTGATTTTTTCCGTAATAAAGACGATTAACTCGAATAAACAAAATTGCTAAAGCACTTTGATGACTACATTTCATTAAACTAACTAATTAAACTAGCAGTGGTTTATAATTCAAGTGAGCAGTTTGTAACTTTTTAATGAACGATTTAATAAACTCGAAACTCCAAATATTATTAATGTTTTCAATATTAATATTATTTGTAATAAACTTTAACCTTGAAAAATATTTAGTTATTCTTTGATTAATTTTATATGAAACACTAAAATAGAAGAACTAAAAGAAAAAAGATATCAATCTGAAGTAAATTCAATTCTACAACGTGAACTTGTCACACGATTTGTGTATACATAACAAGAGATTTGTTTTTAATGAACTATTCCTTACTTTTCAGTTACGCTTTGCAAATGTTTAACGAACTGTCCAATGATTTATAATGCCATACAAGTCTGGACTGTGAGTGATGAACCTTAATTTTTCACGTTTTTTCTCTCCCTGCATAATCAAATTTGCACAACTTACATTCTCCCATTTGCAAAAAACCACAGTGAAAACAATCTCCTAAAAAACAAATATTAAAATGTTTGCATCAATAAAACACTAGTCGGTAATGTAGAACTTTTTACCGCCATCCTCTCAATCTCAAGCCGAATTCCTCTGAGACGTTCGAGATACGAACAATAACGTCCGAATTTGCAAACGCAGATTTACACTTTAGCCGTGACGTTCACTTAAGCTCGGACCTCTTGGTCTCTCCTAATTGTCGCTGCGATTGCGGCCGCAAACCAGCGACGCATTTCGCCTAATCGCCGGGACCTTCCGCGTTGACCCGGACGGCGCGCTGATGTCGGGATCGCGTGTCCGAAACGCGGATCGGGCCGTGTTTGCGCGGATTAAAGGACGTCGCCCGGCGGGCCATAAATCGTGGCGCCGAAAAAGCGCGTACCTCGTTTGCGTAGCCACACGGCTCGGCGCGAGCGAAGGAGACAAGGGAGAAAGGCCGCCGACGCGAACGCCGAGACTTTCGTGTGTGCGCAACTTCGCGTATGTGTGTTCGATCGACCACACACACACACACACATAGTATGTGCAGATATATGTGTGTGTGTTCGGCGCACACATTTTTACGTCACGTCCTCCGGCATTTTTACTATGATAATTGCAAATATTTATTCGCATTTTTGGCCGCGCGAGCGACCATTTATTTCCGCGCCAAGATGCTAACTTATCGGAGATTTCTGCGCGATTACGGAGTGCTTAAAGGGCGCGCGCCGAACGGAAAAATGTCCTTTGAAAAAGCGGCCGCGCTTTTTGCGCATTTTCCCGTCCGTTTTTTCCTGTTTGCTCTTTCGCTTCAGTCGCTTCTCCTTTTTTTTCGGCTTCCCCCGAGAGCGCTTTTCCCGACCCGAATTCTTCCGCTGGCCGGCGCGCTTTTGTTTCGGCGATGATGAATCCGCGCGCGATGCAAAGCCGAGTCAAGTTTTCGTTTGCCAGTAAATCTTCATTAAGCTTTATTGTTAAGTTATGCTAACAACTTAGCAGATAGAGATAAAAACTTATGGAAAAATTTAGCCGACTGCTCGCGGCGCGGCACTAAGAGCAAGTGCCAAACAAAAAGTCGCGCGCGCGTTAGCTGCGTCGGACGGAAACTTAATTTAGGGTAGTTTTTGTATCGCCCCGGCGCGCGATGCCAGCGACGAAATCGCGGGGCGCGGAAAAATCGAACGGCGCAATTGATTTCTCCGTTTGAATGGTGTGAGAAAATGAATTTAGAGCGACGAGCGCAATGGTAAGAGGGCTTTGGAATGGAGATTGCTGGCAGCGGCGGTATTTTTTACGTGCCGGGAACATTAGTTGAGGCGAAAATAAGGAGGTGAGAGGGAACCGGCAGAATGTCTAAATTGAAGTGTTTTGTAAGAAAGGAACCGAGCTCGAGAGTGTGTCTGCGACCAAGTTAATTTTGCAGGGCAGGAAAAATGTATGACACGAAAAAGTTGCGACGTAAAATTAGACCGCTTCTTCGAGTATGGAAAGTTACACGCCGCGAGTTTAGAAACTCGTTCTATAATTTATAATATTGGACTGTAATTTTGCATACATATTTGTGCAAGTTTTTAGTCTGTTTTGACAATCTTTCCGCAGCTGTTCGGTCGTTGATTTCAATATTGGCGAAAAGCGTTTGAGGATCGTAGCGAAATAAAAGTAAAATGCGCGAAGCGAATTATTGAAAGCAAGCATTCGGTCTCTGTTAGAGTAGATTTATGATCCGTATATTTCAATGTAGAACAATACAATTAAAGGGCTCAGAACAATTTTAATTGAGGTCATAGTTGTTAGCATTAACATGGAATCAGAATTCAAGAAATAGTTCTATAACACGGGAAATTCGGGAGTAAATGCGAGAAACTACGAATTTCACTCCAATACTACGAAAGTAGTTTTTACAGCTTTATGTATCTGGAATTTTAAAGGATCTATTGTTCAATATAATGTAGGGTATACAAATTAAATGCAACCTTTCTTTAACCTCAAGTGATCTTTTTAATAGATCTGTTCCCACACATTCACTTATTTCTAGTTCAACCTAGAATTTCTATGACAGATCAAACAATTTTGACCTTCAATTAAACTTCACACACTCACCGCCACCGCAGCATATCATCTCTGACACATAATTGATAAACAGTTCTCTTTTCCTTCGACCTGCTTTGATAAATAACTATTCTCCTTTATAAAACTGACTTACAAAGATGTCTTAAAACTGCAGTAAAATTTAACAAATTATATACTAATCGTGAACGTCAAAAATCGTTATTGTTATTTTAAAGAATGTTTCGCAAAAGGCATGTATTTATGTAAATCGTACACCTTTATTTCTTATTTGGTATGCAATACCCCGAATACGAAATAACACTTGAAATAACAATAGATTTATTGAAAGTAGGCAAGATAAGTCACGATTTCTTTATGTTATCTTAAACTTACTGTACCTCTTACACATTTTAATACAATCTTCGATTGCAACCAAACCGATGCAACAAAAAATGTATGATAAATCCGAAAAGGGAGAAGTTACAAAAATATACCGAATATTCAACCAGACATTTTAATACTTT
This sequence comes from Ceratoteleas bidentatus, assembly GCA_022817645.1. Lineage (NCBI taxonomy): Eukaryota > Metazoa > Arthropoda > Insecta > Hymenoptera > Scelionidae > Ceratoteleas > Ceratoteleas bidentatus. The sequence goes on from JABFPB010003238.1 coordinate 5,723, forward strand.
CTTACTCTATACCCAAAAATTGCCTCCTTAATTTCTTTTCAATCAGCCAAAATATTTTATTTATTTTGGCTGATCGTAATTAAATTCCCACTTTCTCAAATTACGATCAGTTCACAATCGGGAACAAAAGTTCAGATCAGTTCTTTATCGAAAACAGTCTCATTTTCAAAATGATCAAAATATTTGATCATTTATATGTTTTATTAATTTAATATGTTTCTCTTGGAAACTGTTTTTCTCAGTTTCTAACTAAATACTCGACATGAATATTTTTCGTCATAAATGTCTAAGTCCAATCGATCCAAAATTCATCCCTAAAAAATGTCTCTCCCACGCCCCCTCCTCTCGCCCGTTTTTTCGCAATTATTTTCGGTCTCGCACGTAACGCGATACCCGCAACGACCCGGCCGGCCGTCTCGGCGTGTTATTTGCTTAGTTGCGTCCGCGCGGCAACCAGGCATGCACACCTATGGTATTTCACCGACGACGGAAATGCCGAACATTCGACCTCAAAGATAGCAAGGAGGAGCAATGCCTCGATAGCGACGGCGAAGCCGCAGCCGGCCGCACGATCCGCACACACACGCAGACCCGCGCGACATCTCGCGCGCGCACATTCTAACACATCTGAGTACATACCGCGGCGCCGACGACATTGCTCGTCGAATAATCGTCGCGAACGGCCGCCGCGGATAAAGAATGCTAATGTGCCGCGCGTTTTTACGCACGTCAACTTTGCCCGGTTACGCTAGTGCTTGGCGAACCCGTTAGGTTGGCAGCAATGCGGCACAGGGATTCGGCAGGCGAAGGTGTAGCTGCGCGTCCGAATAAAAACTTGACAGGCGATGGACAGTCTCAAAAGTGTCCTTTAAAGTTTAGCAGATTCGTTTAAACTTAAAGGATTTTCCAGTCAATTTATGTCTAAAGGGAATTCCTTTAATAGTATCAAAATTCTTTTAAAAATTGAATTAATCCTTTAAAAATAAGAGAATGTTTTTTAAAAACAAAAGGATATTCGTGTTTATGTTAAGAGAGAACAAAATAAAAGTTCGCGAAATTGCAACTTTTTAATCGGGGAGTCGTTGTTTAAAACTAATTTTTTTGTTAGATTGCATTTTATAATAATTTTTGGTTTTATGTTTTTTTTATTTTTTAGTAATGCATATAAATTACTAATATTAAGAATTCGAAATAGTTAATGGAAGAGTATTTTTTAATGAACGGTATTCTTTGGGCAATCATTATTTGTTAATGAGAAGTACAATTTATTTGAACAATTATTTTATGTTATTTTATCTGAAAAGGATTCAGCCACGAAAAAGCTTACAATTCACAAATACGGAGAGCGAATGAAACTTGATTCTTCTTAATCAGTTTAACATGTTCCAACAATGAGAATTTTATGTAAAAATATCAGTCGGAAACAAATTCACTCGTCATATTTTCAATTATTTAAAAAATTGTGTTATTACTGTCGACCAAAAACTGTTCGAATCAGATTATTCATAACTTTGAAATTTGATTATTTTATTATTTTTTTATTTTTTTGTACAATGTAATAAAATTTTAAAGTTTAGAAATACGATAAATTAATTTGTTTAACTTTATTCGAATAACTCTATTGGAATTATTTAAATATTATTTCCTCGATATTCTTTGGGTCAGTTTTAGTTTAATTTAGACTTTCGTTTATTTTTCGTTTTTAAAAACCTTCTTAAAAAGCACGATTTATCAAAAACTAAACTAAATTCCGATAAGTTAGAATTTGTCTACTTTATCCTAGTCAGATACAAAAAATTCTAGGCAGTTTTGTCCAGTCTAGCAAACCTCACCGCAACCTAATCAGCACCCTAAAAACTTGCGAAAATCTAGACGGATTTTTACTTGGGTTGATATCGAGGCGCTCTTTTTTCTTTTTTCTCTGACAAGGAGGCTTTTTGGTAGGTGGGCTCCAGGCTTCCATCAGGATTACGACGATGATTGGCTGACCATGGTTTGCGGTAATCCCGAGTTGTGGCGAAAGTTTCCGGTCGATGAAACGGTGTATTAATTGGGGATGTTGGGAGGGATGTTGGTATGGATGTTGGGATTCCCCATTCTTTGTTTCTACAAGTTCGGGAAGGTTATGGATATAGTTGCATGGTATACGTAATCTTCGAAAGGTTTCGTGGGGTTAGTGCATTGTCTAACTCTTTACAGTGAAAAGTCAGTTTAGTAAAATCGCATTATGTCATTTGCGACGTTTTCGCACAGAAAGTATACAAATTAAATCACTCTGTACATGACAATGTGAAGCATACCAACTTTTGTTTCGACAAACGTGTAATCGTACAGTTTACACACACCGTCTACAATGAGTGACGACCTTCGAAAATTTTTTATTCTTTAACATCCCCAAACTTTCGATTTTTTCACTTAGGTAAATATCAACTTCACTGACACTCCCTAAAGGACACTGAAAAAAGACTACTAAACCTGCATTTTCAGATTAATCAATCAATGTTTCCATAGAACATTTAATCTCTAATCTAACACTGTAAACTCAGTTAAAAATTCCGCCGAAATAGATCGAATTCCCGGTTTCCCGAAACCTCATTCTCCTAAAAAATAATCTCTCCACACCTTTTCGCCCAACAATTCTCCCAACTTCCCATCAGTTCCCACCAAAAAGCCAACTGCCGAAAAACAGCATCATTAAACCCCCTGGCCCGAAAAACCTATTTCCCACCACTCCACTCCCAATTTACTTCCAACATACATTCCCAAACCGCCGTATTAAAAAAGTCCTCGCTTTCTACTTTCTCAGCCCCCTCGTATCGCGTCCCGATAACACCCCCCCCCCTCAATTCGGGAAACGCCGCTCCGGCTTTTTCCCGCGGAACAACGCCCTTATCGCCTCGAGTGGCCACTCGCCGGTAATGGACTTATCCGGGCCATCCGGCTCGGAAAAATGTCCCGAGATATCTCCAACGAAACCCGTCTTGCACGAATCCTCGAGTCGTCACGCGTCTGACGAATCCGCGGACGCTATTACCGCGGAGTGGTAATAGCTCTTTTTACCCCCCCCCTCCTCCCTCCCCTCTCGTCGCGCTTCGCGGGGCCATCACCTGTTGTTCTCGCCGCCCGAAATTGCCCGATAAAGAGTTCTCGGATGATCGCGCGCCTTCACCTGTCCCGGTTCCGGCCCCGATTTCGCGGTCCCATTGTCAGCTGCCAGGACGAGTCAATCTGGACCCCCAAAAAACTTGCTTTGCCGGCGATCTCCCATTGAGAGAAAATGTACATTTGGGATTACTATATTTCGTGTTGAGTGAAGGATAGAGATTGAGAAGAAGTTATTTTCATTTTTGTAAGAGATTTTTTTTTTTATTTGTCCATCGCCAGGAATTGAACCCCATCTTAGACAATTTAGAGGTTTCTTCCAAAACCAAAATGGGATTACATTTTGGGACGATTGCATTTGAGAGGTAAAAGTAATTCTCAGGTAGAATGAAGACATACTTAACACTTTTGTATATTTCATTTTTATTTGCTACCTTCAGCTTTGAAGATCTATCTTCCAATGTATTTACTATCAACGAAATACATTTTTTCACGAAATACATTTTTTCACGCTTAATTTACTTTACACCTACCCCCCATTTACTCGTCGATCAGTTCCCTTACGTCTGGCATTTCACGAAACATTTCATTTCGCTTTTACAATTATCGCAATTTGTACTCTGAAACTGACAATGGAACGCCCGATCCTTCGAGCTCTGCAAAAATATAATTTCCCCAACTATTTTCTTCAGACGTTTTTCATCGGCACAATTTTGCCTTCTTTTTTTCGTCCTTTTCCGTTCGTCGTATTCTTCTTTTCGCGCCGAGCTAATCGAGTTTCCGCGAGGCCGCCTCCGAGAACTTTATCTGCGCACTTTCGGCCGAAGGAACGGCGTCGCGCCCAAGTGGCGCGCCTTTGTCCCGGGCCCGATAAGATCCGCGCTTCGACGTGTCCTTAATTAACGCGCCGTTTTCCGCCCGCGGAATTTCGTTCCAGTGACCTTTGCAGTCGCGGGGCGTGGACCGACTAATGGAGCTATCGTATCGGGCAGACAAATGTTTGGACGACGGACCCATTGGGCATCATTGAGCACCCGAGAACAGCCGAGATGATGAATGTGTGTTTTGTCGCGCCGGCTGGAAAAGCGAGGGTTTATTGTGAAGTGGCTTTTCGGATGATAAGGGGTGGGAAGTGTTAAGGACGAAAGATGGAAATGGACGAGTGTCTCGAATCGGTGATAATTGATCAGCTGGTTGAGAGAGAAAGAGAAATGTTAGAGGTTAGTCCATTGTGTCATTCTATTGAGGCGTTTCGTGGCAATTAGGAAAAATCGATGTATGTAATTTGTGAATTCATTTTTAGGCTGGGCGATTGGAATGGATTTAGGCGTTTGCTGTGAATTTTATAATTTCCGTACGTAATTTTTAAGGGAGAACAATGCTTTTGTCGCTGAAAGTTACACAATGGCGCATTAGTAATTAGTGTTAACACTAATTACACTTATGTAGTGCAGTTTCAGATAGGTTTTTATAAATAAAGATAAAGGTCGAAAATTATTAGATGCGGGAGGAAATGGTAGGAGTAATTGAGTCACTTCCGGTTAAACTTAAATTGATTACTAATCTAACACTTTGTTTCCTCCTCTTATCTTTGTATGTTCAGTTACTCAGATTAGATTTGACCATGAACTCTAGCTTCACACCGCTTTTTGCTGCACAAAATTTGACAAAGGCTGGGAAGACAGCAGTAATATAACATCGAATATAAGTGCACTCCATTCTCTAAAACCTCGCAATCCCAATACATAAAACATAAAATTGTCGCCCATTCCCATCTTTTTCCGACTCTGCAATCCACGTTACAAATAATCATCACCTACGTCAAAGTCCTACATCTCGGAAATGTCTAAAATTACAAACTACACTCTACAATATACCATACAACCTAAATTTTAATATAAAATATAGCTTTAAACTACAGTTTTTTAATACTGAAGAAAAAATGTATAAATAGGACCATTTTTATCAACTTTTTATCAATATTTTCGAAACTGCTTAAGATCTCATCAAATTCACTTTTTTCGTTAAAAATGCTTTTTGCTCAGATAACCTTTCCACCCTTCATCTCAAATCCCAATTTTTAAAATCCCAACCTCCCACCTCTTTCCTCGAGGAACTCCCATTCATTTGTCTCTCGCAGACACACTGCTCTAATTTCACTCAAGACTTCGTCCCCCTAAATAACGCCGGAACAACCCTGCTTTCGCTACACAAATTATTCGTCCGCGTAAATATCGGCGTTCCATTTGGCAGCCGGATAAATATTAATCGAGCTCCGCGTTTCGGTCGCGCATTTGTCGTAAATGCTCCTCCAATATTGACGCTCTCCCGAGAGCGCGACTTTTTCGTCGGCGAGAGCGCCGCTGATTGGACGGTCGCGGCAAAAACCTCGGAACCGGTTTTAATTGCGTTTTTCGGAGGCGCCGAAAACGGCCAAAAGCGCACCAATTGGGACGGAAGTAACGCGGCCCGCGAACGCCATTTTTCACCAGTCCATTATTAAGGCATTAAACGACGCGGGACATTAGTCAGCGAGCGCGAAAAAAACGCGCAGTTGCCAAACAGCCCCCGACGCTGCGGCTCGTATTGCGGGGATATCCGGGTGCAGCGACTGATGAAAATTGGATGTACCGCGAACCGTGAGATGCGTGACTTAAGGACATTTCTCGCCACGAAGCAAAGGAAGAGTGCAAAGTTCGAGTATTCGGCGCGGATGCCAGTTTTCGGCGAGGAAAACGGAATTTCGGGTGGGCTTTGCGAAATTGGGGTGGAAGCATATTAAATTAGTGGAATCGTGGGTGAAAGCGGTTAGGTTTGAACATGTAAAATTGGGGTGGATCCTTGTCAGTGAGGAGGATTATTTGGAGTCTAAAACACGCCAGTAACGTAATTCGAACGATACTCGGAGAATATTGTAGGAATGTAAGATACACTGCAGAAAAATTACTGCTAGTTTAAAGCATAATTATGTTAATTCAGTTGCAAATAAATGCATGAAATTAAAAGTGCAATTTTGAAATTAAATTGTGTATACTTTAAAATTATACCGCATTTACTTTAATTGTAAAGTGAAACTTCAAAATGAAATCATGTTATATAGGGTTTATAGGTTAGAATATCACAGATTTAATATATGCAATGGAATTTTAAATTCAAACTTCGAATGTATTGTATATATGCTTGAAAACCTGGTTTAAATTCAACTTTCTTACAGAGCACTGAGAAAACTAAATAGTGCTGGTAGGTGTTTAAAGGATATTTATATCCATTTTTGATTATATAACATTATCAGACAAAATGTCTTAAAACAACAACACGTTTTAAGAAACAAAATATCTATGTTTTCCACTATTTTAATAGTCAATCGATTATTTATAAGAGCTCATAACACATCGCAATTTGATGAACAATTATTCAAGTTATTTAAATAGTTCACAAATATAGCAAAACTCATTGAATTTGAATTATTTCGGAATTATTAATTGAATTTAATAATGGAATACAGTATTAAATCTAAAACTCAGTAGCCGAAATATAGGTGAAAAGGTCACTTTTACGGAACTTTAATTGTTTACGGTAGATTTTTTTAAATTGGAGCGTATGGTGTGTGTTATTACAGTTGTAATGTTATTTTCAGGATGTATACTTAAAACGTGCAGGAAGTGTACTGTTTCTTTTTAAGTGTAGGATGATTTGTAGCGTCCCCTAATTTCAAGGACTCCTCGCGAGGAATGCCACAGATTTCATATCAAAAGTGGTTTTAACATAATTGAATGTTAAAAAACGAGTCCTAAATTGAAATGTCTAAACACTACAACGGTAGTTACACATTTCGTGTGTCCTAAAAAAGGACGGAAAATCATTATGGATTTTAATTCAGTGTCACGTAACTGGTTTTCGAAAAAAATGTATATTCTCCGAACCAAGGAAATTTCCGAAAACCATTCATAATCACGTCTCTTCCAAAGTCCGAAGTCATTGACACATAGGCCGTGTAAGGGTTTGTGTTCCTGCCGGGTGTGTTGTGGCAAGTGTTCATTTCGGATGAAAAAGGATTTCGGTTTGAAAAGATAATCGTTTCCAGTCGAAATCATTCGCTTCGGAAAACGGGAGTTTATTTTTCGAGCAATGTTCTCTATCGAACATTGCTCGAAATGTTTTGATAGAGAAAGAACTGTTTTCAATGTCAATAAATGTGCATTTAATAAAAGTTGCGAAAGAATTTAATTGTCGTTGTAATTATAAGAAAAAGTAAATTTCGTTTAAACAGCGACCGAGTTTAAGATTTAATGTCCAATTGTCTCGCAGAATTGTACAAAAGTTCATTTTCGTTTACACAACTTTATTTTAATTATCTCTATCGACGTTTAAAACACTTGCTTGGGTTTTAAAAAGCGCGATATAAAACACGTCTAAAAGCTTTAAGACTACAAAAGTCGTTGAAATTAAAACACTCGTTTTTACAGTGCAGTCCTTCCTTGCGATTTACATCGCTTGAATGCAAGACTTAACACTCGACGATAAGTGATTAAGCCTGTAATTTATTCGTTTGTTTGCCGAGATATGGAACTGCGCGATTTAAAAAACAATAATAAATAAATTGTGATTATATCAAGTCGCGGATTTCGTACCCACAGCGTTCCTTCGAATAATGTAAATACTGTGGTATTCTAGTCAATGCGAGTGAAAACCGTGAGACTTTTTTTAATGGAGATGATTAATGATTGTCAGATTAACTGGCTTATGTTTCGACATACCTGAGGCAGTTCTCTTCCAAGTATGTGTTTTTTTTCATCAACGTCACGTCAGTGACTTCCATAATACTGTTAGTACCATAATTTATTGAATATATATTGCATCCAGTTATAATCTGGGTCTTTAGAATAACATCATTTGCAATTTCACTCGAATGAAAATATTTTTGGAGCTGAGTCACATTGGACGACATTTTGTAATAAATCATACAAAGTAAAAACATAATTTCCACCATTCCGCTGCTCAAAACATTGTTCGACTTATACTGTTTTTGATTTCTGTTTACGTTTTAATGTTTTCTTTTCCAAGATTATCTGTAATTTATAAATATAAAAACCTGTATTCAAACATTCCATATAATTAGATGAATGTTTGTTACGAGTTTCATCATTTTTAAACTTCACAGCCTATATTAAACATAAAACACGCCATCACTCTGATGGTGCAGACCATCGTTTGACCAGCATCCTGTAACAACTACTTCACACATACACACTCTCATCACTCCACTCCTCACCTAACTCAATCCAAAAACTCTCCTCCCGCCCACACCCCAAATTACGCAAACCACATTCCCATCCCAACCACCTCATTTGTTTACACTCAACTCCACAATTCCTCCCTTTAAGGTGTCAGAGTGATGAATTCAAAAGTTGCAGATTTTGATCCAATTCAAGTACGTTAAAGTCCAGTTACCCACGGTTGACCGTGCAAAAAAGAGTGTACCGTGTCGAATAATAGATATTCAATATTGAAGTTTGATATGTATGTATTGTCGGAGCAGAGACATCTATTTCATTTGGTTTTTATATGTAAATGTCTCGCAAACTGGAACACGGAATTGAAAGAATAACTGATCGTGTATTTATTCTACCGAAAAAGTATTTGATTAATTACAACTTGAATTTGCCGATATCATTGAAGTGCTATTAAGTCACCACCGAGAAACTGAACTCTCATTGATATCTAACACCGATTGAATTCGCATATAGGATGCAAAGGGTATCCATTGCAAACAATCATGATTTAGTACATTTCTCGACTTTGTTAGATATGTACATTGTCGACGGTGCAAAATGTTAAACCAAATCAAACTCTTTGTAACAAAACCGCGGATAATAGAGACACCCTTTCAATCAAAACTGCCATTAATTCTGCGAGATTATCATGAACCTCCGATTCACCTCAACATCCCAAAAACACTTCCTCAACTCAAAACCCCTCCACCAACCTCAGTTCTCCCTCACCCTGAAACTCCCCCAATCTCCCCACTCTTTCAAAACAACCCCAACTAAAAGATGCCTCACCCCTCTCGTCCCACCAATGTAAACAAGTCACATTCAAAATCACAAAATCCTCATTCCGCCACAGAAAAAGACAACAAAACCTCGTCTGCACTTCACCATCCCATTGCACATTCTCCTCCAATCACCACCTTCCTATAGAACACCTTATAAACAGGTTCTCGAGCACCCGAACTCAGCGAATTTTAAAACATTCCAAAAGGACCTCCACAACAATCGCCACAGTCCAGTTCAAAAACACTATATTAACAAAAACAACTGAAGAATCCTTTTTTTCAGGATAAACTTCCTCCTTCCTCACTTTAAAAACACTTCATGAACGTAAACAACTTAAAAACTCTCTTTTTCTCGTAATTTGGCAATTCTAAGATTGCCCCTATCACACAAAAAACCACCAAAAGGGGATACTGCATCTCCAAAAACTGCGTCCATCCTTCACATTCCCCCACTGACACTCTCCCACATCCAGGCGACTTGCACATCCTTTTCCAGCTAGGCTCCAGATAGAACATCAATTTACATATACCCAGTATATCCAATATATTATTCGCAATATCTATTTTCCGTATAAATCCATCATCTTCTCAGGGTCTCCACCCCAACGTCACTCTCGGCTCACCCACACACGCACACTGGGGCCTTACCGGCGATTGCGATCGATCGTCCCGAACTGCGGCGCGCTTCGCCGCGTGCACGCTCTCGTCGTCGGGACAAAGGCCCGGGCTCCGGCTGCTCCGGGCTGGCTCGGACGCGCTGCCTGCAAATGGCCGGACGGTTCGCACCGCGGCTCCGCCGAGGCACACTATCTCACTTACGGCTCATCACACGAGCGGTCGTCGGGCAGCATCACACGCGAACGAGAACAGGTCGCCACTCCGCGAGGTGTATCCTGGCGCGACGCGTACGTATCCTGGCCGGCGCGTCGTCTACCGTCGCGAGCGTGACATTTCGCGGCGACTGCGGCGGAGGGGCGCGGGCGGGGGGAACGGCGCGGAGCGAGTGGACGCGCGGCGCGAACCTGGTGCCGGGACGGTGGGCCAACGCCGACTGACTGGCCAGCGAGCGACGGCGACGCGCGGGGAGGGGCGACGGGGGGAGGGCGCGGGGGGAACGGCACACAACGCCGTGTCAAGTGGAGCCCGGCCGGCCAATCGGCGGCCCGCGCGCCCGAGCGCCATCTTGCCCGAGCACGGAGCCGCCCGACGCCGGCCGAGCGCGGCCGGAGACGACCGAGCCGGAGTTCAACGACGCGACGACGACCACGGCGGCGGCCGGGGCCGCGTGTCCGCGGACGGCCGCGGACAGTGGCCGCGATTTTCGGCCGCGAGAGGGTGTAGTGTGGGTGCGATTTCGGGGCACGGGAGGTGGTGTGTGAATAAAATTTCGTATGATATTTGTCGTATGAGAAATTGGGATGAGAACTGGTATGAGATCTCATATGTGAAATCGATTGAGATCTGATATGATAAATTAGATGAGATCCCGAGTAAGAAGTCAGGTGAGATCACTTATGAGACGTTAGATCACATATGAGATCTCATATAAGATGTGAGATCGCATTTGAGATCTCATATGAGGAATTATTTGAGATCAGAAATAGGATATCATTTGAGATTTCAAATGAGAAATCATATGAGATATCACATCTCATATGAGATGTCATGAGATATAAGATAGCATAAGATCACACATGGGAAATCGTTTGATATCTCTTGTGAGAGAAATCATTTGAGATCTCAAATGATTTCGAATTTCTCAGAGATGTGAGATTTCATATGAGATCTCATATGAAATCTCACATCTCTTTCATGTGAGAACTCACATCTCATTCATATGGGATCTCACATCTCAAATGAGAAATCATATGAGATATCACATCTCATATGAGATGTCATGAGATCACACATGAGAAATCGTTTGAGATCTCATGTGAGAGAAATCATTTGAAATCTCAAATGATTTCTCATTTCTCATATGAGATCTCACATCTCATTCATATGAAATCTCACATCTCATTCATATGAAATCTCACAGGTCATTCATGTGAGAACTCACATCTCATTCATATGGGATTTCACATCTCAAATGAGAAATCATATGAGATATCACATTTCATATGAGATGTCATGTGATATGAGATAGCATGAGATCACACATGGGAAATCGTTTGAGATCTCCTGTGAGAAATCATTTGAGATCTCAAATGATTTCTAATTTCTCATATGAGATCTCGCATCTCATTCATGTGAGAATTCAAATCTCATTCATATGGGACCTCACATCTCAAATGAAAAATCATATGAGATATCACATCTCATATTAGATGTCATGAGATATGAGATAGCATGAGATCACACATGGGAAATCGTTTAAGATCTCTTGTGAGAAATCATTTGAGTTATCAAATTATTTCTAATTTCTCATATGAGATCTCACATCTCATTCATATGAGATCTCACATCTCATATGAGGTCTCACATCTCAAAAGAAGTCTCATATAAGAAATCATGTCAGTTTCACATATGAGAACTCATATGACATTTTTTCATATGGGGGTGAGGTTTGGGTCGGTTTGGGAGACTGTAATTCTTCAATAGCCAAAACTGTGATGCGGCATGCCACATCAGACGTGGGGGACTTTATAGCTAAATATGCTATGGTAAAGCATATTTATATATATATTATATAAATTATATATATTATATATACTATTATTATTTATTATATATATTATATA